>JASGAU010409051.1:0-16337 GCA_030220045.1 Australoheros facetus | reverse complement strand
CCAAAAAACATTCAACATTTTGTCAATATTCCCACATTCTGCACAAAAATCTCTTCAGTTTATTTTACATTTGTTCTACCACCACTCCTCCACCCCCTCTGCTGTCCCTCAAAGCTTTCTTTCCACATAGGGGTGACTAGTACAGTATGAACAACAGATACAAGGATGAGAAAACCCCACCTCTGCCATTCCTTCAGTCTGTGCTCTGAACTGCGAGCTGATTTCGAGCACAAGGACAAGGTTACAGGCCCCATGAGAGTGTGTCGACAGTATTATGTTACGCTGCCAATGCCTCTGACAATATTGTGCCTTATTAATCATTGATCTGGTTGCTGGTGTTAATTTCAGTGCACTGGGGGATTAAGTTCACAGTGCTAAGGCTGATGATACACAGGCATCTTTGAGGCAATGAACGTGTTACACAGAGGGGAAAAAAAAGCATGCTGTGAGAGGAAAATCAACAACTGAATATGGGTAATAAAGTGGATATAAATGACGGGGGTCATATGACTGAGTCAAAAACATAAATGTTAAAAATGCTGACTGAGTTTGTGTAGCGGCTAAGATCCTGCACTGAGCAACATGTAACTTTCTCCAAAGAACAGAAAAAAAAATTCTGAGTACAGGGCAGTTTTCAATTTAGAAAAATTACCAGTCTGCAATATTATGGCCCTTAGAGAAATAAGAACTGACGATAAACAATCACAGCTGCTGTATACTGGTACTACATAATCAGTCAGATTACACAGTACACAGCGGAAAGCCATTGGACAAGCTGAGCAGCCCAAATTGACCATGTTTCAAATACTACACTGAAATATTGTTCAACATCTCCCTTTCTCAAGAAAACTAGAAAAGAAAAATGGTTTGGTTCCATAAACATTACTTTAAATGAACCTGGAGGGATGCCACATTAGAAGTGAGTTACCAGTTCAGTTAATTATGTTTTACTGAAGACTTGAGGAAACGTAGCCAAAAATTGCAGGTCAGAGTTGATGCACCACCCTTTCCTGTCTGAGTCAAGTCAGTTTTAGAGGAAGGGATGATGTCCGGGAGCCATTCAGAGAGGGGTGAAAAAAAATCAAATCATCTGTCCTCCTGCACTTGTCCTCTGCTGTCCGTTGCAGAGAGGAATCTGGAGAAATGGAGGCGAGATGAAGACAGACAGAGAGAGAGAAAATATCCATTCGTCTAGCAGCATCTGTGCCCTTTAGTTCGTCCGGAGCTGGTAATCTGCCAAGAGACGTAACAGCAGAGCATTAACGCACAGCTTACGTCCCCTCAAACACTCCTGCACATCACTACCATTTCATAATGGCGCCATTAAATCCCAAACCAAGGTGTACAGAATTGTTATGATGCATGTGTGTGCCCCAGAGGGTTCAAAGAAAGATGAAGCAGAAGTATGTGAACATCCCATTTGCATATTTGATGCGCTTTTCTTTTGACACTTTTGAACTTCCGCTTAAGTAAATATTAATGATACAGCATACAGTGATATTTTAGACTGTGGAGTGTTAACTGAGCCGAGCTCATATTTATATTCATTCCAAAAAGGTGAGAATGCAGCCTTTGAACAGATGCTTCCTCGAGGGTGTGTTGCATGAATCCCCTTTATCATAATACTCAAACAACCACGAGTTAAACATCAACAACCAGCTCAGAGAAAGAGGTGAGTTTATGGAGATTTCGAGCGGTCGTGGTGAGCACAGATATGATAGCAATAATAGCAGAAAATAAAGAACAATAAAAATGAGAGTGAAGGGAGTTACAGGAGCTAGAGGAACAAGAGCTCACTGTTATATCACGACTTTTGTCTTCTATAAAGAAATTACACGAGTGATTTTGAGAGATCACTGACCTCAACCCCCACGCAAGACCTCTAGAATGTGTTTGGACCTGGCATTATCAGCCCAACATCTACCAACATCACTGATGACCCTGTGGTTTAATGGGATTAAAGATCTGTTTGACTAAAAGTAAATGTTACCCTCTGAAAATGTCTTTTAGACAAAGTAACAGTGGAGAAAGTAAGACAGGCACGGCTGAGGAGGGATGGTGGACATATTGGGCAAAGGGTATTGAATATGGAGCTGCCAGGCAGGAGGAAAAGAGGAAGACCACAGAGAAGATTCACGGATGTAGTGAAGGAGGGCAAGCAGAGGGTTGGGGATGACAGAGGAGGCATTTGAGCCGCTGTGGCGACCCCTAAATCCCTTTATTATAATACAAGGAAATATAAAGAACAGCATCTCCATTAAGAGCTAAAGTTACAACCTGTATCAACAATGTGTCATGTTAAACATCCAGCTAATGTGCATCAGCACCTGATCATATTCTGACCAGAGACAGTCACATATTAGTGAGCTCATCACTTTGAGTTACTGCTGTACAGTACAACTAAATGCCTGTTCATCAATCATTAATAAGCCAGTAGCTTCAGTATACAGCATCGGGGTATTATTTAATCAGTGTGAGAGCGTCTGCCTGTAGTGTTGAGTGAAATGTGATCATGCCTGCCTCCCTCTGTGCGCTGCTGCTGATAACAATAAGAGAATGTGAAAAGCCATCTCTCCAGTCACCTGAACTTCATCACTCTTCCTTCTTTAACTTGTAATCATCTTTTCTCCTTTCGTTCCCACTCTCTCCTTTGCTTCTTTGCTGATGTTACAACAAGGTGAAGCTAACCTTGGCATTTGCCAAGTTGCCACCCTGGGAGCCTCCTGGCACCCTGTGGTATCATTCAACCTCTGCAGCCCCTGACTCATCCCTGACAAAGCCAGGTAATGGATATGATTGATGTAATGCAGTCAAGTTCATTCCTGGGGCAGATAGCAGGTATGAAACTTAAAGCTTTCTGGAAGTGGTCCAGCAGAGGTATTGGGCTCCCATCTCCATATCATTACCATTTGCGTCCCCATTCAAACTACTGAGCTTGTACGGAGGATTTTGCTGCAGTCTCATCAACAGGCTGTAGCTTTAAATTGATTTATGATATGTTTAAATAACCACCTGGTGAAGATGTTGCCATGTATTTCAACATGCTTTGCAGGTAACATCTCAAGTTAATGGGATGAAACGAGCTCAAAGCTAACAAACACTTCTTGGTCCTTGTCACCCTTATTGTCACTGGTTGACGGATGCGGGTTCATTCCCAGGGCAGCAACTGAACCTAATGATCCAAGGAGCTAGCTTTACTGCACAAATTCGGCTGTTTCTGTTCAAACTAGGACACTGGTGAAACATGCTACCTAAGCCTCAACAAAGCCAGAAGGTTTCTATCCTTGGCAACCTGCATTTTGTCACTCTGAGCCCCTGATGACATGGCTTGTGGTGATAGCGCCAGGTGATAAATATGATAGAGGTTATCCAACTGGGTTCATCCAAGGGGCACACACTGAATACTGATGCAGTAAGACTGATTGTGACACTGATCTCTCTAGGACTTAACCACTTAACTAATAAATTTGTGGGTTTTTTGGTTGAGACGGAGCTGTCAATCAAATCTAAACCAAACGCACTCTTACATAGACCTGATAAAACAAACTGTGTTTTTTCTTTTAGTTTCAAATACATAACCTAAAAAATAAAAATTTTCTTATTGGAAACCTTAACCAACTCCCTAACTCACATTTTAATGTGCTCTTTCTTTCCTGATTGCCAAGACTTTGGAGAGCAATTTCATAAAAACAAAAATGACATATTGTTGTTGCCTAGGGTTAGCTGTAATCACCGATGACGACCTAGACCTCAGAAGATTAATAGCCATCTCTTTAGTAATGAAAAATTACTTTATTAGAGAATTTCAAATCAAATGGATTTAAAACCAGAGATGGAGTCATTTGCAGCTCTCATACATGAAATATCCACAGTTTCATCCTCAAAGGTATTTGTAAAACTCTTTTATTCAGTAACACCATGCTGTGAAATCGCAGCAGTAGGATTGGCATATCCATGTTTAAAAAACAGCAAACCAAAACACTCTAAGTGGCCAATCTGCAGTGTTTGTGTTCGTTTTTTTATGGGTGAGCTGTAATGAGTTACATTTCCCTGCATTATTTTCTCACCTCCACTTTGCGTGATGTAGCGCACCCATGGCAACGCCTGGTATCCACTCTTCTCTATGATCTTTAGGTAGCGCACCTGGGGGGACATTGACATTTTAAATACAGTTATTTCACTCATTCAAACACATTATAAACCCTATTTTTCTTTAGTGGTTTGACACTGAAATTTACTATAAACATCTTGTCTGCTCAGGTGTGTTCCTGTCAGTTCACTTACAGCACAGATAAATGATTTCTATCCAGTGAAAATCATGGATCTCTAAATTTTGAATGATTTTTTTTTTCCAGATTAACTGAAGAAATTAAAGAAACCATAAAATCTGAAATGCTTTTCTTGTAAAATGTCAAATTTTTCATGGGCAGTAATAAATGGGGAAAGGTAAAAACTGAAGCACATGAACTCTGATGATGAGGTGGAGCTCACTTATAAATTCCACAAGGAATGAACTGAGTCAAAGTGTGTAAGGAAATTGTTAACTAAAGGAACTTCCCTGGACTTAAAGGAGACTTGGCAAGTTAGCTTTTAGTCCAGTATTAATAAGCATTGTCTTGTTGAACATGCAGTTGCACAAGGAAGCAGGGAAGGCAAACTGTGCAAGTGTTATTGCATCCTACCTGAATCCCAGACACAGTGAAATAGGGTATCTCAAAATTAACTGTGATCGGTCTCTTTGCCTCCAGCTCATCGCTCTCCACGCTGGGCAGCCCAAAGTGTGCTCGCATCACATACTCCTTACCCCCCTAGAAACCCACACAGAAAAGAGAAAAGGCCACAGAGCTGCAGGTAAACCATTAAATTTAGTATGATGCTGGTCATAAAGCTCATTTCACAAGTTCAATTCCCAGGCGTCCCACTCCAGTTAATACAAGGTTACTCTGTCCAGAATCTAAACAAACTCTATATTCGTGGCAACGTGAGGCAACTCCCTCATCATATCAAAGTGAATCAGATATCAGTTTATAGGATTTAGCGTCAACCAGCTATGTTACACACATAAAACAGGTTAATTATTATATAAGCAATCGTGCAATGCAGCATTTGAGCACTTAATTGATAAGATTGCTCTTTGGTTTTACTATCTAGAAATCAGTTACGCACTTGATTTCTTTTTAAACATTAAATATAACACTGTGTTATGTACTCATGACTTTTCCCTGGGTGTACCTGTCACACCCAAAGTCAGCTACGTCTACTTCCAGCCCCAGCCATCCAGCACCCCTTACAAAATGCTGTATGCAGATTAAATGGTTGGATGGGTGGATTTTAGAGTGAATTAGCAACAACAGGAGATGACATTCTTAGTCATTTGTTTAAAAAACAAAACAATCTATTCTGCTTCATTAGTACTGTGCAAGTGAGTCTTTTTTTTTTTTTGACAGTTTTGATTAAAAGTAGCCTGGCAACAAAGGAAAAACAACACAAGTGTCATTACAATTTTGAAATGCTGTTGTACGCGACATCACCTTTGCCTGCCTGAACCCTGCCCACATCAAACCAGTGAGAAGCGCTCAGGCAGAAACACAAGTACAGAAACACTCTGCTTTAAAATAATTATTCTAACTCTGGCAGAAAATGGTGCATTCGTGCAGCAAACCATCTGTCACAGGAAGAAGCTGATTAAGCATAATAATCATTTCATGTCAGTTCTAAACTTCAATAAAACAAAAACAAAAAATCCAAAATAACTGCCACTTTTTTGCAAAAAAAAAAAAAAAACTCATTGTTGAACCGAATATAAAAAAAATTTCTTGTCATTATACGGTTGCTATGGGAAACCTTATCAGCTCTACCCATTCTTACAGCTGTTAAGAAATATCCAACAAATGATGAATATGTAAAAGATACATATAGGCATAAAATAGCTGAAGGCAAATTGACTTCTAAAGGCTGCATAAACTTTTCTGGTGTCTATAGAAACAGGGTTTGATGCAGCTGAGTGGAGCTGACAGCTGGTGGACTCGATGAGATGCACCTACAACTGCTTTTTATTTGTTTCCTTAATCCAAACCTTGATATTGGAGAAAGTATGTCATTTTATAGGGTACAAAGGTGGGTAGTGAATGGGGGGAGAAAAAAAAACGTATCTGCAAAGTCACACACAAGTTAGTTAACTATATTTTACAACCGCATTTCCTAACCCTCCTTGACAGACTGCAGGTGTAATGAATTACAAAAGGGGTATCAAGACTTGACAGATAAAAGAATCTCAGCTCTATGAGTTTTTTTTTTATAGGTCAGTTCAATTTTCCTTTGAGCAGTCTATAGAGCAGAGACCGAAGCCAAAGTGGAAAATGGGGAGATAAGATGTGATTGTGTCTGGTTATGTATGCGGGGAGATTGGTGATAAAGTGATAAATGGCTGCTGTCTAATATTTGTCACAACATAACTTTATTTTATGACAGTAGGACTATTTCAGGCTTATGTAGATGCACATTAAGCTGATGCTGCTTTGCTTTAAAAGCGTGACTTGGAAAGAGGGGGAGATGAAAACCTCTATCTATATAGTGGATCCATAGTGTGTCCTGAGCCTCTACATTTAAAGCAAAAGCAGAATTTGCGCCATCTGCTGTAGGGTTTGAAAAATGGACACACGAGTCTAACGTATATGGGCGCTGATTGTGACTGACTAATAATGAGTTAAAAAGCAACAGTATATCTGAATCTACAAATCCCCTACTTGCATATTAAAGAAAGGTGGGAAATGGCAACACATATTATAATCTAAATAATATTTTAAAATTCTTGATATCTAAATCTAATGATAAGTGGAATAACTTTGGATGTGCGGTCATTTGTGAGGGGATGCTGCCCATGTATTTCAAAACAGATCAAATTTTCTACAGTTCTGCTGTTTCACCCGAGAAGAAATGGAAACCACTTTTAAAAGGATTTTCCAAAAGAGGAAAGCATGTCAGATGTTTTTAGTATATTATGATTTAATCTATTATACAGTACTACTTGTTGGCAAGACCTATTCCTGTGAGCATCTGTGAGAAAATACTGGTAATGGAAAAAGAGAGCATGTCTTTAAAAAAAATAAAAAAGATCATTTTGTTTACAGGCCACACTAACAGGGAAAGATTTGATGTTCCACTGCACCGCATTCTTCTCGGGCACCCACTTGGCACTGCCTGTGCTGGTCTTGAACTTGGGTGAGTCAGCATCGCTGGGCACCGGCACCAGAATGGACACATTGTTGGCAGTGGACCGGCTCTTAAACTGACTTTTAGCCTGCAGATGGTGTCAGAGAACAGAGTTCAAATGTCATTCAAGATTTTACAATAAAAAGAGCATGCACATCCAAATTCAAATGAAGGAAAAAGCTTCATAATTATGCACAGTGTTGTTACTTTGCATCACCACACTGAGAACAAACAGATGGCAAACGGTAATCCGCTTGAATGTGTCATAAATTATAGATAGGCTTCAGTGAATGGACTACTGCACTTCAGAGCCAGATAAGCACATGGCGCAATTTACTGTATGTGTATGTATTCATGAATTTGTGAGTCACTCATCATTACCTTAACCTTGATCTCCACACGGCTGTGAGAGAACTTCTCAATCACGCTCTCGATCCATATGAGAGGCTTCACCTGTCAGAGACCAAAAGATCAGCGAGGAATTGAGACAGTGGACAAGGTCAGAAATGCACAGAGCACTCGGTCGAGTGCATCACTAGACACATAATAAGGCAAACAGTGCGGAAATTCTGCTTGTACAAGGCTGTAAACAACATTAACACATGTAAACATTTTATCCTGGTTTTCAAAGACCTAGAGGAGTCTTTATCCTGGTTTTGAAAAGTCTGATCATGCTATTTAGTAGAAACTGGAATACTTTGACATCTAAATATTTTATACAGGTTTCTTTTTCTGTTTGTGCAGAAACTCTTGGCTTCTTGAGATACAGAAAAATTAGCAGAGATGCTGAAAGATCTAGAAACTAATGATTACAGTAATCCCTCACTTATCGCGGGTGTTACGTTCCAGGACCACCCGCGATAAGTGAAAATCCGCGAAGTAGGGACGCTATATTTATTTTAACACTTATACATTATTTTAGTAGTTATGCACTATTTTAAGTTTTTCTAAACCCTCCCCACACACTTATACACCAAATATATACACATTACTGTACAACACGTACTACGCATGTGAAGAGTACCGCAAAAACCCGTGAAACAGCGAAAATACCACAATAAATATTTTACACTAATATTGACTGAAAACCCGCGAAACAGCGAGTCCGCGAAAAGCGAACCGCGACGTAGCGAGGGATTACTGTATTGCAAGAATATTTCTGGTATGAAGAAATTGATTTCTAATGTGTTTTTTTTTTTAAACTCATATTCTGAATATGATTTAAACCAAGATCAAACACCAAACAAGTGGCAAAAACTGGCTGAAAAAAGAAGCAAATGCCGTTCCTGGTATGGCCACTTGAGGCAAAAGAGATTCAATCCCCACAGGCTATGTTAAAAAGCCCGACTTCACAGCAGAAATAAACATGTTTACAGTCAGGTTTAAAAAAAAAATGGTTCTGGTCTACAGCTAATTTTTCCCCTTCTTGACAACTACTTTTTATAATTCACCTCTTTAAATTCTAACAGTGCTTAAAGTTACGCATGATTAGGGACGCTGAGTGAAAGGTGAGTGACAATGTGCATTTAGCCACCAGCTACTTGTTGGGCATCACCTCAACTAATCTGAACAACTGAACTGGAACTCACAGCCATTTTTTTCCTTCTTGGTAGCTTTTAGAGCATTTTAAACCTGATTAAACGTCAAATAATATCACCTGTGGTTTGATATTTTCAGCAATAATCACTGTTCATCTGTATATATGCAATACACCAGTATCATCTATAAATGCAGCTTGCTAACAAAGCTTGCTAGTGTTAACTGACAACCAGCACTCTGTCCTCTTGAACAAAAATGGTCACTTCTAACTCCAAACTAACAAGTAAAACACTACGCTCAAGGCTCATGGCTAACATCCAGGAGGCTACATATGTCTTTTATATACAGTCTGTGACTCAAATTCAGGAGTGTCCATGTAACTATACTAAATGCTTGAAAGTTTAAATTATGTATTGACAGACCTTTTAAAAAACAAAAGAAATCAGAAAGAGAGTTTGGTAATGCTCTTTGAAAATTTTATTTCATTAAAGTGTACAGTGATATATACTAAAGGTGAGAAGTTCTGGAATTTGCCAATAAACATCACCGTTTAACATGACTGTTAAAGCATGAAGGATCAAGCTTTAATACAAGTACACTAAAGTAGACAGTTTAATGTAACAAAACTATTTAATAAGCACAAATGAATATTAAAGAGGATAAAAAATAGATAAAATAAAGATACACTTTTTAAGTTGTCATGTTATCGAACCTAATGTGAAAAAAAATGATCTGTTCTTTGTGTTTGTGGTATAGAGAGTGAAAGCGTGTCCTCACTGTAGTGTTGAGGCGGTAGGACATGAGCTCGCTCTCGCCATCAGGGGGGATAAAAGAGATGGTGCGGTCGTTCTCAAAGCGTGACAGACGGACACACTGGTGAAACTTCACATCCTCCAGCTCCACTGTCTTGCTCTTCTCTCCTGACACACACACACACACACACACACACACACACACGAAAAAGATTGAGCACTTTCTATCCAGCCTTGGGGAAATCAAGGTCAAGGTAATGATGACTGACAAACATTCACTTCATCTCTCTCTCTCTCTCTCTCTCTCTCTCTCTCACACACACACACATACAAACACACACACACTGCAAGCAGTGTGCTACCAAATATCTGCTTTCTTCTCATCCCTCCAGAACAATTAGTTTTGCTGCTACACATGAGCACACACAGTTTGCCTTTGATAACTGCTGCCATTGTTCTCGCCCCCACTGAAAACCAGATTTCTGTAGACACGCTTAAAACAAATATAGTCACACCTGCACTGTACACATTACTGTTCATTAATTATTTTATTTCATTTTTAAAATGTGACAAACATGAAAAATGCTCCATGTATTCATTCAGGTGACTATTTTTTTGTCTAGTCCAGTGGTTCCCAAAGTCAAGAGTGCTGCGACCCACTTAAAAACCAGAAAATATTTCAGATGAATTCATTTCTTAAATACAAGCCCCACTTATGTTAGAGGTAAGGTTGAAATGTGTAAACCTATGGCAGTGACCTGGGTGGGATTCAATGGGGTTACTTTGTAGGGATTATTTTTTCGAATTTATTTATTTATTTATTTACTATTATTTATCTGTTTGTTTACTACTTTGTTTGTTTGTTTGTTTGTTTTTTTCTTTTATGGGGTATGCATGAAGGGCAGTATTATTATATATTTGCTTCCTTCGTACCTAGTGTTGTTTTTTGTGTGTATAAAGGAAAAACAAATTTTAATAAAAAGACAGTGATCAAAAAAAAACAGAAAATCCCATGTTGAATTTCTGTTATTACCAAGCCCCCCCCGCTAGCTGCTGTCTTGAGTGAACATTGTTGCACTGTTGCAATAGACAGTTACAGTATAAGGTGGATCTCTTTAATGCCAGCACCTGATGTCTGCTGGAGCATGCCCGATGCTCACCTCCACCGTGGTTAATGGAGGGTACTGAGTGGTGAAAAACTGCTGTAATGATTGTGGGCCTGTGGGCCTTCAGCTAAATCCCCCATTCAATAGTGACCTGAAGCTTTTTTCACCTGCTCAGAATGCAACACTGGACCAGCACTAAGGCCTGTCAGAGAGAACGTGTGTGTCTGTGTGTAGTTGTATATGCAGCTTCCTTGTTCACTGTCCTCCCTCATGGGTGGGTGTACGTGCATGGGTTTATGCATGCCTGTGTTTTGCAGATGTGTGTAACAAGCTTGTTTCTTTATTGATTTTGCTTGTGTGTGTGTGTCAAGAAAAAGCAGGAAAGCCCTTTTAAAATGTTTCAGTTTTTCTGCTTATGTCTTTTTATGCCACTAACAAACACAAACACACACACACACACACACCAACACACACACACACACACACACACACACACTTACTTGCATGCAGCGTTATCAAGAAAGGACAGGTATGAAAGGTCATACAGCATATTCTCTGTCATTGCCTGGACTTGGGGTGCCCAAAAAAAAGACAGGTGTGAGTGTACATGCCAGAGGAGAATGGAAGATGCAGCAGTGTCCCCTGTGGTTCACCTTTACCACCACTCTCAACATGTCTTTAATGCACAGTAGTAGACAGGAGCAACCTAATCTGTTTTTCTGGAGGTTATAGTGACATTTGGTAAATGCCGTAAGCATCTTAACAATGCTTTGGGAGGCCAAAGGAATATTTAATCACCTTAAATGTGAAGATTCATTGCTCCACTTTGATTTACATGACTGTAAACAATCTTCACATTTTGATTGTCAGTTAAACATAAGTAATTAAAAGATGTCACCTTGGGCATTTTGACATTTTGTGGAGAAACTGATTAACTAAGGAAATGATAAGAGCATTCACTGATAATAAAAATATTTGTTAGTTGCATACAAACAAGCCTGCAGCTTATAACATCATTATATGGGCTAAGGCTGCTTTGAAAATGTCTGTCATCTTTACACAAACCAGAGTCATGATGAGACCACTGAGAGGGGATTTTAAATAATCTAGAGAACATGTGAGCAGCTGTGGACATTCAAGTGAGATAAAAAAAATTTCTTTGCTTGATGATCCTTTGGCAGATTTCAGTCAGTAAATAATACAGAAGTGACTTATTTTATTTTTATTTCAGGTGACAATTCTGGACTTCTGCCAGTGGAGGGCAGCATTAAATGATTTATAATTCCTCATTTTTTTGTCTGCATCGAACTGTGACTAAAAAGTACAAACCAAGCAACTATGGTAATCCAAATGACTGGGAAATGATATGTAAAACAGAACCGTAGGAGATGAGAGTGCAAAACACTTTTTAATATTTAACATTCAGTCGGTGTGTGTTTGTGTGTACGCGCGTGAGTGTTTGCATCTGCCAGTGTGTTTTTTTGATCATTATTTCTGGGGATATGTTAGTTCCCAGACTCCTACACACAGCGGGGGGATTGTGGGCTTCATAGGATAGCCATGGACCCTCACCTTTCATCTGTAGGGCTGTAGCCCGGGGTGAGGATTACCACAGAGGCAAAGAGGCTAGACAGTGAAGGAGCCTTTCCCCTTCACTAGGGAACAGTAGGGGGGAAGAAATGAAGGCAAAGCAGAGGAGGAAGAGGAGATGGAAGATGAGAATGTGCAGGAATAGGCGAGGGAAGACGTAGCAGTGGGAAACACTGCTGGAAAAATTGGTAGGCAGAAAGGGGGAGGTAGAGGTAGGATGAGAGCTATGGATGGGATTTAGACAGAAAGAGGAACTAAAGTGTGAGGGTGAGTTGAAGGGGAGAGTGAAAGCCAAGCGCTCAACCAGCAAACATAAAAAAAAAAAAAAAACCCAAACCAAAATAGAAAATGTATCAACATGCAATAAAACACAGGATTTCTGGAAAACATTTCACCAGCTTGCGATCAAATCAACAGATCTAGAAAACAGACTTCCACCAAGTGCTCAGTGTGTAAAATGTGTATTATTCGCATTTACAAAATGTGGTTAAAAGGGGATTAATATCTTCATTTGATGAAATTTGACCTCCAATTTGATGGCAATCATAAACACCAACATCCTATAATAATATTTAAAGTTACTGTAAACACATGCAGATACAGCTGCAGTTAAATTACCCTCGCAGACTTCAAATGTTAAAAATCTTACATGTGCTGAATGTTGTTTTTAAATGTATTATACCAGGATAAATCCCTAGATATACAGGAATTATGATTCTGCTGTTGTCCACTGCCTATATGCGTGTTCACCTCTGTAATAAATGCTTCTACAGACAGAAATGACTGAGTTTGATTGTTACTTACTGCCCGTGAGCTCAAACAGCACTTTATCATTGAGGCCCAGTCTAAGTTCAGGCATCCCCGACAGGACCACTTTGAGCTTGATGCTGCCCACTATTTCACTGCGTAGGACACTCCCACTGGAACTCACCTATAGACAAAAAATAAATAAATAAATAAAAGCATTTAAACATTAGTTTTTTTTGTTGTGGTTTGTAATACAGCACTGCAATGTGTGAATATATAAGCTTTATAATCAAATCTGCCCCTCGCAGGTGTGAAACACCCAGTCTGATGATTAGTGTGCATTTTAAGAGTTGCACTTTGCAGATAAGAAGTAATAAGAAGAACAAATATACATGCTTACAAACCAGGGAGAAAACAAATAAACCTAACCATTCAGTGGATGCACACAGTCTGAGGGACAAAACAGAAAGTATTTCAGCACGCAGTGTGAGAACTTTAAAACACTGGTGTGAAGACTGCAAAAAAAAACAACAAAAAAAACTTTGACAACATATAAAAAAAGGAAAGAAAAAAAAGTCCCCAGTCACAGAGAAGGAAGTGGTTACTGGTCTCTAGTAGTGTGAATACCTGCAGGAAATTAGTTTCAATTTGACTCAAAAATCTGCAGCAGCAGCAGTGCAAATTGTCCTTGAGGTGTTGCTTCAAGGACGAGGCGTGTGAGAGAAGAGTTGGTTCTTTTGTGCGTTTAAAGATGCAGCATGCTCATGTATTCAAATGTGTTCTTTAGCTGCAGGAAATCTTAGATGTTAATAAAAATATTAAATCATCTAATTGGGTCGTGAAGCCTGATAATATCACATTTGCAGACTGTGGTATTACTGTCCATTTAAGCTCAGGGGGAGGTAAATGTAATAACTGTAAAGAAAGAGAAAATTACGATGCAATTAAATATATTGCCTATTAGCATTTCTACACTTCTTGTTAAGAAAAAAAAATAACTATAATAATGAGAAGTCATGATGTTCTGACTGCTGGAAAAACATGTCAACATGTCCCCCTGCTTTGTTTGAAAACTGAATGCAGAGTATCAGTTAAATATTTTGTGAAAATTTAACATGTTTTTCCAGCAGTCAGCACATCATGAACAGAGTATGAACAGAAATGTTGTACAGTCATCTCACTCACAAGAAACAGTGAGTTGACGTGTCCTGAGGTACTCTGTCTGCTTGATTTACTGAGTCACCTTAGAAATAAACCGAGTCATTCAATGAAAGCGCAATGAAAATATACTCGAAGAGAATGGATGATTATTGATATTGAGACAATTGAGGCAATTCAATTCAAGGAAAGACAATTTTAGCGCTGACACACCCACTTAGCCTCGAGGAAACCATCTATTCTGAACTGTTTGAGAAAATCCAGCTATTTTAGACAATGGATTAAAAAAAATGGATAATAGTGTATGAACAATGTAAGAGGTGACGGTGAAATGAATATGAGAATCATGTGGTTCTAAGTGTTTTCTATTACATATTTTATTTTACTTTCTGCAACTTTATTCATTGTTGAAGAAAAAAACATAAATTAAAGCAAAAAAAAAAAAGAAGCCATATTATATATAATAATACTGCTGTGATGAAAATGAATATTCTTACTGTGCAGCTTTTGGTGTCATAATATTGACTCACCAGAAGATTTACTGACTCTATAACATCCATAAAAACTTCATTCTTCCTGTACTTGATGCCCTCTGACCGCCAAGACACGGCATTGGTGACAGTAGCAGGAGGTCGCGGTGCCCCGACCTCTAATTTATGGCCCTGCTGCGTGATGTACCTGAAGGAGACAAAGGCAGAGAGAAGGTGTAACGCAGCTCAAGCTGTGTTCAGAGTCAGTCTGTAATCCTGCTGAGTGAAACCCATGAAGAACATTCATCAAACTAGTTTGAAAAATAATGGTCACAGCCCCTCATAAAGGTGTCTGGGAAAGAGACGGCACTTTCTAATTTTGGAGGAGCGCCATGATAAACGGCAGCAGCCTTAAATTATAATTTAATCTCCTCATCTCCTCTGAAGACTGACAGCTTCACAGAGGACTAAGAACAACACTGAGATCTTTAACTTAAAGATAACTAAATGGAAAATGGGAACAAACAGTGTGTTTATCTCGCAAGACAAACCAAATCTCTCTTGAGGAATGTTTTTTATACTTTGCATTAATCACACCCCATGACTTCAAAGAAATGAGTTACTCGAGTGTGGCTGACTTAAAGGAGCTTTGTATTTATGTTGTAGGAAGATTATTCATGGACATAATTAGAAAACAGATTTACATAAATCAATTGTGACTGTAGCCATGGAAAATAATGTGATACATGCATCTGTTTACATGAGACTAAACAATACCATATTGGTTGGGTAAATAAGAACCCAAGCGTCAAGTGTCTTAATGCGTACTGGGCCATGAGGAAAGACTGGGACAGCTGTTACATGCTCAGACTTTCAAAGGATTTGAACCTACGATGGGTAACGCATCATGAAGCAAGTTCATCATTTTTCTTGGTATAAAACAAATTTTCTCTGTATCTTCAAACTGTGTTAGGATCGACCGAGATTATTACATTCTTTGAAAGGTTAGAAACCTTTTATTACCACAATTTAGAAAAACTGATGTTCTGAAAGAGACAACTGGTCTGAGCTGAACCACTGAAGCAAATGTAAGTGGCCAGAAACATGAATCCAACATTCATGTTTCTGGCCACTTACATTTGTTCAGTTTTCAGCTCTAGCTTTAATGCCACCAACCATCTGACTCTTTAGCTGCTACTGTATTCACCAGCTAATCACTCAATTTGTCTATCAGCTGTTTGGCGCTGGAAGTTAAATTACAGTCATTTTTTTTTTTTTTATTGAGCATACTTAAGACTGGTGAAACTGAATCAAAGCTTCAGATCTGAAACCAAAACAATGCAATGAAATGAAAACAAGGTAAACAAAAATACTAAAGCGCATCATACTTGAGTAGAAGTGTGGCACTTGGGTGATAATATTCTGGATCTACCATTGCCTCATCTTTCTTCGCCAATCTGTAAAGGTTTGTTTTACCAGTCCTCTTCGACTCCAGGGATCTATAATGACTTGTCATGAGAATAGGAGGGAGCTGTACTATGATAAACATCATGTGACCAGGGCTGTTTTACCCAAACACCTGCCCCCCAATCACTGTTTACTTCTCAGTGGCCTCATTTCCACTGCAGAGCTGTCTGGATATTTAGGCCTCCAAATCATTTTCCCCCAGAATATGAAGTGTAAACAATTATTCCAGTTAAAGGGTTATGAATTATTGTAAAGCAATATATATAAAATATAAAATATATATATATATATATATA
>JASGAU010409049.1:28419-55908 GCA_030220045.1 Australoheros facetus | reverse complement strand
TGTGAGTGTGAAAGGTTGTCTGTCTCTCCGTGTTGGCCCTGCGACAGGCTGGCGACCTGTTCAGGGTGTACCCTGCCTCTCGCCCTATGACAGCTGGGATCGGATCCAGCCCCCCCGCGGATGGCTGGAGCCATCCGTTCCGGCACTTTGCACCGGAACGTTTCTCAGTGCACGAGTTCCCAGCATACAGATTATATCGACGCACAATGTCCAAATTCAGGGGCCGCATCCTTTGAAGGACCCGGCCCACGAAGACCGCAAAGATTGGAAGTGAGCGGCTAGCCTTCATATCAGCGTCGCCTGCCCCCACCTCTGTGTAGCTCATGTCGCCTAGCAACGTGAGTGCAAAGCACAGCTGTGGAAAAGCAGCTGGTTAAACGGAGAACGAACTTTTGCTGTTAAAACAAGCATGACAACATCAAGGAATACAGCTGAGCTAATGATTAATTTCCAACTATATTAAGTGAGACATTAATGTTGAATAAAACTATCCAGTTATGATGCTTAACTTTAATTTCAGGAGTTTGCTTATCACAGGAGCACTTTTGAAGTTTAAGCTTATGTATATTGATTCATTCATTCATCAACCAAATTTAAATTAATATTTATCATGTTAAATATTTAAATGTGACTAAAATGCAATTAATTAATTACAAAGCTTCGAATTAATTCGATTAATTTTTTTAATCAAGTCCCACCCCTAATATATATATATATATATATATATATATATATATATGCTTATCCCAGACTGTAACAAGGACACATAATATGCAACTAGTGCCTCAACCAAACCACAAAAGGGCAACAATTGAAGTCTCTAACCAAATGTTGTAGATTTTTTTATTTTATTTCTATTTTGTTTCTTGTTAAGTTGTTATTAAATTCATTTGGGGTGGATCAGGGCCGGGAAAAAAGCCTGAAAATGAACTTTTTTTTTCTTTCATTGTAGCCTCATGGCTGCTGTGCTGCTGATGACTGAGAATTGGATTTTTTTTCACACCGAATTGCTAGAAAATATTAGAGGATTTTTTCAGGCTGTGTGGACGAAGTCAAATCTAATAAATAAAAAAGTGAACAATCTGAATCAGTCGTATCTGCTCGTAGATGCTCGAGCTTGTGGTGAAGTCTTCAGTGTCCGTGCCAGTGAAATTCAGATCCAGTAAAAGGAGGAACACGGTTCTTTTCTCTCAAGTGACAGTTTTCCACTTTCAGCTGTGACGTGGCCGCCCTCCAGCTGGTCCCGATGTTCAGCTGACTCAGCCTCTTCTCCTTTCACTCCCACAGCAATGTGAAGATAAATGGGGTCACCTGTGTGCGTTGGCAGACTTCGCCATCGCCCTCAACGAGAGCATCCAAGAGATTAACAAGCACTCCTTCAACAACTTCGAGCTGAGGATCGGTAAGAGTTTTGATTGTGGCGTCTCAGTCTGAACACTGAGAGTGGACTGGACTGTGTTTTTTATTTTTCATGGCAAAGAGCAGAATGCTGTGTGAGGATGTGTGGTTACTAGTTTCTGCACTGCAGGTGAAATAAAAGCAACAAAAAAAAAGGATTTTTGCTTTTTAATGTAAAACAAAAAAATAATGTGCGCTCGGTGTGTCGCTACAGGAGCCTAAGGCCATGCATGTGTTCTGAACATCCAGGATGATTTTCCTTTAAGAACTAACAATAAATTCACCAGTAAGAAAGAGCAGCAGGTGAGAAATGCCAGGACAAATCTTTGTTCTCTAATTGTTTCAGCAAAATCGAACTCTAAGGAAGCAGTAAGGCTGCACTTAGTTTTACACAGGACTGCACAGAGTCCTGTGAAAACATGGCTGTAGATACTTTCTGACAATAAACTCCAACATCTTGAAGTGCCGTTTGCTTTGTTCTGCCTTCAGTTCTAAAAAGCAGAACGACGGTTCCAGTCAGCTCCAGTCATTGATTATGGAGCGGAATCAATATGAATATTTGGATATCGCCACAACAGTAATCTGGACTGCTTATACAACATGTGAACTTTCAAAATAAGAGCCAGTGGATTATCCATCCATCCATCCTCTTACGCTCATCCGGGGCCGGGTCGTGGGGGCAGGAGCCTAAGCAGAGAAGCCCAGACTTCCCTCTCCCCAGCCACCTCCAGCAGTGGATTATGAGTTAGAAAATCAAATAATAAAAATACACTGAAAAATATGCTTGGGCTGCTTGGCCAAATGAAGTCTGTGTGTTTGAAAAACTGCAAAAGGTTTTTAAATATGAGATGAATTTTCACAATGTTTTTAAATTAAAGCTGGAAAATTAAATATGTAGCAGTCAAAGGTCAAATGCCAAAACCAACCAATCATCCTTCTTCATGCTGAACTGAACCACTGGCTCATGCAGTGACACGCAGCGCTGATTCCTGTGGTGGAGACACCAACGTCTCATTTTGTAACATCAGCTTTGACTTCATGGCTCTGAGCATGTTGGGTTTTTGGAGCCAAATCTACCACACTTAAATACCAGCTATCTTAGCTAGCCAGGAGCATGCACCGCAAAGACAAATACTCATTAGTGCAAATTAAATGCAAAAATTTCAACAAACAAACTAAACAAAAGCCCGCACAGCTGGGCACGTTTGCTTCTGCTCTACAGTTGGACATTCTAACATGAGAGTCTGTTCGAGGCAGTCTCAAGGGCCCATTTGAGGAACTGCAGTTTTTGGCACTTCCAGAGATTTGCTTCATTTTTATGACCTGAATGTTGCTGCTTAGCAAACTTAAAATGCAGATGAGACAAGACAAACAAAAAAGGGTCTGCGGGGAGTTACTGTAGCTCTCCTTAACAAGTGGTCTCTCGTGTGTTTTTGGCAGGTATGACTCATGGCTCGGTGGTGGCAGGTGTGATTGGTGCCAAGAAGCCTCAGTATGACATCTGGGGGAAGACGGTGAATCTTGCCAGTCGGATGGACAGCACCGGCGTCAGCGGCAAGATCCAGGTGCCCGAGGAGACCTACCTGATCCTCAAGGAGCGCGGCTTCGCTTTCGAGTACCGCGGCGAGATCTACGTGAAGGGCATCAGCGAGCAGGAGGGCAAGATCCGAACGCACTTCTTGCTGGGCCGGGTGCAGCCCAACCCGCTCATCCTGCAGCCCCGCAAAATCACCGGCCAGTACTCGCTGGCGGCTGTGGTGCTCGGCCTGGTGCAGTCGCTCAACCGGCAGAAGCAAAAGCAGATCCTCAACGAGAACAACAACTCGGGCATCATGAAGGGCCACCACCACTACAACCGCAGGACGTTGTTAGCACCCGGTGGCTCCGAGGTGGTAGGGGGCCATCACGCTGAAGCAGCTGATAAAACTGAGCTGTCCTGAAGAGCAGACTGGAGTTTCAGTTCCACAGATCTCTCAGAGGCAGAGCTGCTCTTCAGCCAAAAATAGTCCCGGTGGTTGAGTTAAACCTGAGTGGGCGGAGCTAAAGAACTTCCTTTTTTTTCTAGCATGTTCGCAAAAAACAAAACAAAAGTTCTTCAGGAGCTGTTGCAATTTAAGCTTACTGGAAACTCTGCTTTCAGTTCCTGGATTGCAAAGTTTACGCTGTGCTGAATCAAGTCTGTTTCTAGAACTGGACACAAACCCATCTGTTTATAAGAGCTGTGTAGGCAGGATTAAAATCAGGAATGACATCTTATCTCCCAGGAAACAAAAAATGCACCATTTAATAAGAAGGATAAGCTTCCAACTGAGAACAGTTTGTTAGGATGAAATCTACTAGGTTTGGTTTTAGAAGGACGTTACTGAATGCTCCTCATCAAGACTTGTTTTATGGAAGCGGTGATGAAAGCAGGTTTTCCTCACGCAGAAATAATCTGTCAGGAGATGCAGATAAATACCATAAAATAATACATATATTTGTTGTGGAACAACGCATAAAATCAAGCAGAACACCATAAACCACAGTAGAGCAAGTTTTTGGCATCTTGTATCCTATTTCTACCCTTCAGAAAAGTCTCTGTACTATGAAGGATGGCCACGGGTTAAAAAACATTTAACACACATTTTAAAAGTATTAAAATTCCTCGAATTCAGTTTGAACAGGTTTTAGGTTTTATAGTCATGTCAGTAAGTACGAGAATTTTTGCCCCTCTACACATTTAGATCAGACAATGCAGCTCCAAAAGCAACGGATCCCATTTAAGTTCATTCAGTTACAGCAATGAAGGATTCAGCTCACCGGGAGCGTTAGCAGACTGACGACAACTGAACTAAAGAAGCTGTGACAGGTTTTTTTAAACATCTTCATAGTTCAGAGGCTGTTTTTATATGTAGAAAACAACAGTAGACAAATATGACACATTAGCTAACTTAATGGTTGTACAGGGGTTAATTTGGGGATTACAGTACACTAGTGGAAACCCTGAAGATGAAGAAATAGAACAAAGTCTTGCTAGCCAAGTTAAATGACTTGTTAATAATTAATAATAATGATTATTGTCTTTGGTTGAAGCCTTTGAAACGGTTACGAGTGGTCACGAGATCTCGGCTCATCTGTGTACAGGTCTTACTAATAGGGCTGGGCCGTTTCACCTCATCCATGATAATATGGTTATAAATTTTACACGATATAAAAATGTCATCTCATGATACATTGCTATAGTAACGCTATGTGTTTACATTTCCTAGTGTGTGCGACAATAAGACGAGCCCAGGCACGTCTGACAGCGAGAGCAGCGTGTCAGCCTCCGATTAAGTGAAGGGAGCTACTTTAACAACCTCCAACAGAGTGCAGTACTTAAAAAGTGGGCAGGGATTTTGTTGCCGCTAAAAGTGGAAGCAACAAACTTGTTTCACCACTTGAGGCAAAAACACACTGTTGAGTAAAACCTGGCTACGCATGAGGAAGTGCCAGCAGCTAGTGATGTGTGACCCAGATGTAAACACACGACCCCACCGAGCGTCTCTGGAGCGCTGGCTGGTTCCACTCCATGTGACAGGAAGTGCAAACAGTGGATGGAAATTACGGGTTCGGTTACATGGTGGAAAGCAGGGCTTTAAGCAGCTGGTTGAAAAGCATGAACCAAAATACGACGAGCCACAGAAAGTGTTAAACACGTATTTTATACTTTTGTTTCAAATTTCCAGGGAAACAACCGAGGCTACTTTGTTATTCAGTACTTTTATCATCAGAAATGTTATTGCAAATTTTCTTGAAATATTTTGAGGCTTTATCACCCCTACTTTCCATCTCTACCTTTGTGTAGCACAGAAAAGCAGATTCTAGTTTCAGAAGTACCCTGTGCGGTTTGGCAGTAATATTGGGCGGTGATGTAGCATCTGCTGCTGGTTTTACATTTACATATTGGTCTGCATGTGACAGTCATGCACCAAGAAACACACTGACCCCAAATGCAAAGAATAAACTCCTGTGTATGTGTGCACACTCGGCAAGCTTCAAACTCTGATTGTATCCAGAAGATTACCGTAGCCACCAGGGTATCACCCAGTGGCCTGCTGCAGGTCCTGCTGCAGGTGACCTTCTAGCAGCTTTCCAGGTCAGGAGGAGGACTATCATTGCCAGCTGCAGTCCTGAATGGAGTGGTGGTGAAGTCAGCCTGACTGCAGGACAAACATCTACAACAGAGACCTGTCCAGTGAGTCTGCAGCAGAGGAAACACGAGACAGGAAAGGGCCAGGGCTAAATGGTTAGCAACAACTGAATTTTCAAAATAAAAGTGAGGGCACTGTCCACTACTATCAATTATTGATGGTGTTGGAGGGATTCAATAATGCTGAAGCCAGTCCCAGATATACTGGGGTGGCCATTAAAGCAAGTCTAGAATAATAATAATTTAAATTGATGAGTTATTGACCTGTTCTGGGCTGATTCTTTTTTGGAGACACCTCTAAGAGGTCATTAGTGGTACTGCAGTTTTTGGCACTTTTGCTTCATTTTTCAGATGCAACTTTGCCGTGTTTAAAGCGGAAGAAAGGGCACTTTGCAAGTTTGTTGGATCTTCAGGATGCACACGACGCATTTTGGTGCAAAACACTGAATGTAAACTGTAACATCTTCAGGAAGTAATCATCCATATTCAGCTTGATCGCACTTTTAATGAACCAGCAGACCAACGTACTTGTACACATAACACTGTAAGAGCGGCAGACATCTTTTTCAGGCACACTTGTTCTACCCTAAAAACAGTTACAACTCAATGCTTAGAACAGTCTCAGTCTGCCCCCTACTGGGCTCAATGTTACTGCAGCATTAACACATATTGCTGACAACATCAAAATAACAAATACTCTTGCAGAATGTAAATATGTAAGAACAATTAAACGGTACCACATAAACATAAATGTTTTTTACATGGAGGTTCGTGTAGGCCTGCAAGCAGGGGGTCCACTGGCCTCCAGCTCAGGGGAGGTGGAAAAGCTTGCTAATCACTTTGAGGCTAAGTTTGAGGCTAGCCTGCTAACCTTTCAACATCATGAATGTCTTGTAAAAATGAATGAAAGTCACTTACATGTTTTCACCACAGTGGCGTCTTTTCACTGCTCGAGGTTTACCAGGTAGCCCAAATAGGCTCAGAAAAAAAAAAAATCTCTGGCCCCTCCCACTTTCGTTTAACTCAACCAGTGAGATCAATTCTGGCTCCTGATCGTCTCTGCTTCTGATGAATGTTTGAAGAACTGAAAGTCCTCTGGAGGAGGAGGAGGTGGTGGTGGTTGGGGTGGGAAGGAAGGAGGGAGGTTCATCCGCCCTCACCTGTTCGATGTGTGTTTGACCGAGCCCCTCGGACTGTCTGATGTTCCTCCTGTCATTTCCCCGTTTTCGTGTCACCTGACCACTGACCCGTCCCCGCCTAAAACCCCGTTCCCGCTCTGACCCTCGCCTGGTGTCAATGTTTCTTTTTTGTATTTCTTTTATATATGAAAACACAATAAAAGGGGTCTAATTTTTTATACGAACCAAGTGTCTGTTTGCCTTTTTCGTCACATTTTCATGCCCAACCATCAGAAGTACATAAACCCTAAAATGAAGGTATTAATCTGAAGGTTTGAGGTGCTGATTATGGAGTTTATTTAGCAACATAAGGTTTTTACACACTGCCTCTGAGTCTTAGTTAAACCAAGTTCACTCAGAGGTCTAAATTAGCTGCACAGAGCAGATTAATCACTGGCTGTTGTCAAATCGTCATTTTTTATTAGGAAAGTTCCAAACAGTGAAATGTCCTGAAAGTTTTTGCATAACTTCCAAGGGAAGAGGTGCTTGAATGCAAAGGAAAGACACTTCGGTGCTTCCTTCATCGCCTCCTAGCAGAGGATGCACAACAGCGTCCTCTCTGAAAGGAAAGGAGATAAAACCATCCCATAATTCAAAGCAGCACCATCAGACCATCAAAACAAGTGATTAACATGACTAATAAGTGATACAGATCATCATGTAACTTACTGTTGTGTCTTAATCCATAAATTGCTAATATGCATAAACTTTAAACAATTTTTTAAACTCATATTAAGCCATGATAGTTATTAAAATCTGTGTGTTGTGAGGATGTGAAGCACTTTGTAAGGTGTCTTTAAAAAAGTGCTCTATAAATAAAGATTATACATTATATTAAAATGAATTTAAGGTTCACCACCCCATCAGTTTGAGTGTTGTTTCATTGCCGGCCTGCAGGATTATCAGTAATCTGACTTCAGTCAGAGAAAGCCTCAAAGGCAGGAGGGACACTCCCAACAGGAGGAGAAAATACACGATGAGAAACTTTGTGCTCCTTTTACTTTGAAATTACAACCTCAAAGCGATGAAGTGATGCTCTGCAGTGCTCTTTCTTTTTTGGCCTGCATGAAAAAAAGCACCATGACAAGAACAGAGAATATTCTAAGATGGTCTTTTTTGACACATTTTTGGGACAATTTCCCACAGCAGACCATCAACAGCTCTGGGTGTAAGGTGTCTAATCTCTCTGGCTTTAAACGAGATGCTGTTTATTTTTGTAATAGTCAAATCTTTGTGAGACCGGCTGCCGGTGAGCAGTTGAATGATGAGCTTATTTAAAAGAGAAGGTATTCAGTTCATCTCCAGAATATCAGAGGTTAAAAAGTGTCACATTCAAAAGGTTTGGATCTTTTTTATAAAAAGGTTTTAATGAATTACGTCGTCCGACACCTGCTGCATGATCCAGACCATCTGCACCTGCCTGAGCTCAGCTGATGGTGGTTTATCTGATCAGAGCTGATGGTCTGCTCTGTTCAACCACACGAAGCACTCTTTACTGTTCTTATTTTAATACAAATACCAAACATCAGGAGGATGGGAGAGCCGCTCTCAGATGTTCCTTTGGTGAGTTTTTAATGCATGATGAAGAATGTCCACAGGTCTTTAAAAAGACCCCCCCCGAGGCATGAAGAAAAGTGTCTCTGGTACAGAAACAGATCATAATAATCCAAGAACCTGAGCAGGCTGGTAAGAGGGAAGGTGCATTCAATGACCCCGTTAACAATCAGGACTCAGCAGACTCCCAACACCCGCTCACTCACCTGTTCCTCAGTTTCTAATTACTTCTTTGGGGATTTATGTGAGCACGTTTCCACCTGTGACTGTGTTGCCCTCTTCTGTCTATGCAAGCTTTCACCTCTAATGTGACATCATTGAGCCTGTGCATGTGTTTGTGTCCTTCTGTTGCTGTGTACTCAAGTGCAGCAATGCAGGGGCTAAAATTAAAACTGAAGTTTGAAGGAAATTACTTCATCTTCTTTGTGGGCAAAAGGGAAGCAGCCTGCATGCCTCCACCAATGCTGAGAATACCCTCCAAAGGCACGAATTCAGTCCCTGGATCCAGAAAGATCTCTGGTGAACACTCGAGTGCCATCATGGAGCTGGTGCACAGAAATATATCAGATTTATCTGCTCTGTGTGATTTGAGGAAAAGATTTGCTCATTTTCATTCTTGCAAGAAATTATTTTATTATGACATCTGCAATGGCTGAAAAAGAGCAGACAAGAAACCAGACTAACTAAAGGAAACTTGGACCATCTTCTTTGTATATACAAAAGTAATTGTTGGAAGATGGTCCAAGTTATGCTGCAAGGTATGCTGCAGTTTGCAGAAACATCCACTTGGTGGCAGTATACAGCCAATCAGACTCATTGAGTCAAGTGGAGCTTTGTTAACCTGAGGCAGCTGTCCAACATAAAGCCAGTTCTCCAGAAACAGTAATTCAAGCGAGTGGTAACAAAGGCGTGGATTACTGTTAGCTTAGCGGGTCCTCTATTGCTCAGCTACAGCTGGTGCAGAGCATCTTTAACTGGTGCTCTCAAACACGAGCACATTTCACCTCTTTTACTTCCACTCTTCTGGCTGCCATTCATTTTAGGATCCTTTTAAAAACTATTTCATTTGCGTTTAAATCTAATGGACTTGCCCTGCTTTCCCTCTCTGAGCTGCTACACTCGTACACTCCCACCCGCTCTCTCAGGTCAGCAGGTCAGCTGCTCCTGACAGTGCCTAAAACTAGGCCTAAGCTCGGAGGAGACCCGGCTTTCACTGTGGCGGCACCAAATCTGTGGAATGATCTGCCATGTTAGACAGGCCTCATCACTCACGCATTTTAAACCCCTTTTAAAAACTCGCCTCTTTTCTTTGGCGTTTAACACCAAGTAAGATGCTGAGTCTGGTTTGTGTTTTTCAGTATCTTGTGTATCTCTCGGTCATTTTCTGTATTTATTGAGTTGTTTTTTCTGTATTTTATTGCACTTTGGCCCCTGTGAGTGGTTTAAAGCACTTTATAAATAAAGTTGGATTGGATTGGAGTGTTTGGAGCTGAGCCCCAAAGATGATGCTTGTGCTGGTTATTACAGTGAGCCAGTGTGTGTGAGATTTTTCCAGGTTTTAGTCACATATGTGCACAAAAAAAAAAAAAAGTCAGTGAGTTTTTTTTTCTTAACATTATTGAAATGAACCGGCTGCCATTTTGTTTATAAATCAGCGCTGTCTGCAGATCAGCTGCAGAAACCTCCACGCCTGCTGGCACGTTTCTGAGGTTGCTGCTTCGCACCGATTTACTTTTAACACCAGCGTGCTTCAGCCAGGCTTTAATGGCACCACGTAGGTAACCAGGAGCAGGAAAATGGAATCGCAAAACCATAGTGTGGATTTTTGTGTTGAGAATTTGAAAGATGCATCAGATGATTTTTCTTGCTGTTATTTTTAACCACTAGGGGTCAGGAGGAGACCAACAACTGATCTTGCCTGTGTCAAAGGAGCCACCAAGACATACAAACATATTTGTGTGTGATGTGTGGGCAGTTATTTGGATTGTCTAAAAATAATGTGGTGGGAAGTGCAAGCAGAAAATCTTCAAGCTATTTTTTTTTTTAATTTTAATAAATGAAGACAGATCAGTCCACAACCTCATGTTTAGTTTGTAAGTTTAATCTCTGCGAAGATGCTTGCCAACTGGCAGTGACAGCATGACTGATGGGAGATGATGGTTAGCTAAGGCTATGCAGCTTAATTTGTTTAATTTGGTGCGATATTCACCCTCAAAATGCTTCAGGACAATCAGCAAATCAAAGCCAGATTAACCGCTTTATTTTTATTTTAATGTTAAAAATTGTTGCAGCTTGAACTTTCCTTTCTGCCACAAATGTGCGTTACCAAAGAGACATTAGCGATGAATGAATGGTTGAATCAGACGGGAAGGACTCGGAGCATCTGGTCACCACAACAGTGACAAACGCAGCGCATTCAGGACAAATTGATTGTTTCTCTTGTTTCCCTCCCTCGAATGGATTTTCTGTTTGACTTGAAGGAGGAGGAGGAACAAGGGGAGAGGCAGAGATGTGGAGAATGGAGTTGCTATGGTGATATGGGCACACTGATGCTGGTGTGTGTGTGTGTGTGTGTGTGTGTGTGTGTGTGTGTGTGTGTGTGTGTGTGTGTGTGTGAAGACAAGTTTGTTGCAAAAGGTCTACAATATTTGCGTCAGAATAGGCTTAAACCAGGGGGTTAAACATATGACCCAGGGGCTGGAATCGGCCCTCCAAAGGGTCCAATTTGGCCCACTCGGTGATTTGGAAAGTACAAAATTGCAGTGATGTTATTAATCGCTGATTTTTCAGTACGATGCACTGACAGTTCTTTTCAGAGTTAAACTGTCTGGAAAGTTTGAAGTATTTTTAACAAAATTTAGGATTAGGGGGTGTCTTTAACTTGAGGCTGTGTCTTTAACTTGAGGCTGTGGCTTCAGCGGGATGAGTTGCTGCCCCGAGTGGACTAGTATAAGTATATTGGGTTCAAATGGAGGAGACTAACAGATGGGTTGGTGCAGCCTCTGCAGTGATGTGGATGCTGTACCAGCCTGTCATGATGAAGAGAGAACTGAACATGAAACCTTACTGGATGGTCAGTCAGTATCAGAGGGGGTGTTCATCAGTTTCAGCTGCTTTGGTGTTCATTACATTACCAACAGGTGCACTAGAGGGGCAACAATGAGACACCCCCGAAACAGCAATGGTTTACAGGTGGAGGACACTCACAGTTTTTCCTCCTCATCTTTTCTGACTGTTTTTCACTAGTTTTGTATTTGGTTAGGGTCAGAGTCACTGCTGGTAGCATGAGGTCATACCGGGACCCTACAGAGGCTGCACAGGTAGTCCAACTCCTCCAGGATGGCACATCAATACGTGCCATTGGCAGAGCACAGTCTCAGAGCATGAAGAAGATTCCAGGAGACAGGCAGTTACTCTAGGAGAGCTGGACAGGAGAAGGTCCTTAACCCATCAGCAGGACCGGGATCTGCTCCTTTGTGCAGGAGGAACAGGATGAGCACTGCAGAGCTACAAAATGACCTCCAGCAGTCACTGGTGTGAATGTCTCTGAGCAAACAATCAGAAACAGACTTCATGAGGGTGGATTGAAGGTAGTGGGTGGTTTCCAGCAGAATGAGATTGGAGACACAAGCAGCAGAAATGAGTTTCCTCCAAAGGTTGTCTGGGCTCAGCATTAAAGGTGAGTGTCATTGCAGGAGTAACAAAAAAGAGGAACTAAGGTGGAAATTATTAATAACGGTTTTATAGCTATGCAAACACGTTTATTTCTTTACATGGGAATATGTGGGAACTGTCTCACTTCTGAAGTGAGACTCAAGCTGAACACTAGAGGAACTGCAGGTTTTGGCACATCCACATTGGCCTCTTTATTTTCAGCCCTGGAGGTTGCCGTGCTTAAACACAGTTCATCTTTCCTCTGGTGTCTCAGTACAAACTTTGCATTTTTGAACCCATCGGTCGTGAGGAGTACGAATGACAGTTTAATTTTCTCTGCTTTGCTCCCTGAATGAGTTGCTGCTGTCATGGGTTATGGGCTTTCACTGTTTTATGTAAAAACATTGTTTTACTAATGTGTGTGCGCGCGCACACGCATGCACGCACACACACACACACACACACCAACAAACACAATCTGCCTGTGGCATCGCAGCTGAGCTCACATTATTACCTCAGAGCTTGTTGTCCACATCAAATGAAGCAGCCAAGTTGAAACAGAGTCCAGAGACGAGCATTTATTCACAGCTAATAAAACCCTCTATTCAGCCCCCACCAACCCAAACACACTGCATCTCCACTATTAAAGCAGGACAGAAATAAAGATCCCTGTGAGCACACATGTGTTACTGCAGACACAATGTGACAGCTGAGTTTAGATCAGAGCAGCTTTTCTGCATCAGATGGTCAACATGGAAAAAAAAGAAGTCATACGAACTGAATAGAAATCAGACGTCACTTACTCTGTGGCAACTGCTGCCAGTGATGCTCCTCAGATGGCCACAAGGAGCCGTCTGCCATCTGGTCAGCAGGCACCATGTGCATGTGCAAAAGCATGTTGATATGGACTCAAACACAACACAAAGGCACAACTCAAATATGTACAAAAATGTGCACTACAACGCTGATTACACCGGAGCTGAATGACTGGAAACATTTTAGCTTTAATTTGTGTGTTTTGAGCTGAGCAGCGCCCCCTGTCTGTTTTATCCCAAAGGTAAATCTGCTGGACTTCTCCAACGCAGCAGCCTGATGGTTAGCCGCTTTTGTGGTTTTAATCCCTTCATGATTTAAATCACAACCATATCTTAAGATATATTCAACATTTTTTTTACCAGTTAGCCTGTGAAACAGTCACCTCCCCTAATCTGAGTCACTGAACAGAACCCCGCTATCGGGTTTATAATGTTTTAGCTTTTTGGAGCATTTTTTACTGGAATTAGCTAATAAAACTGTACTCAGACCTGTAACGGCCCATCCACGTTCTGGTGAGTGAAGTTCTGGTGTTTTATTTGCATCTTTCTTAGCACTGATTAGCAGGTATCGCTGTTGCTGCTCTGCGCAGACACAGCTTGCTAGCATGAGCTGATAACACTCCAAAAAACAAAAACAAAAAAAAACACGACAGTGGGCAAAGATGCTGATACTGATGCTGCTAATGGATGGTTCAGAAACCACTACACTTAAAGTGGCAACATCCATCTTTTATATACAGTCTTTTCCTTGCACAGCCTTTATTTAAACAAGGTGACTGTGTAACATACTCTATCATATAATAGAGTCTGTCCTCCATTATGTGCATTATGATTTTTTTTTATCTTTCTATTTTCTACTTTAACTCTTCTACTTTGCATTTTTATTGTATCTCAGTTATTATTTCTGCTCTGTACCTTTGCTGCTGCTGCACTGAATTTCCCCATCGTTGGACCAATAAAGGGATTTCTTATCATCTTATCTGTCTTATCTATTTTAATCCTCCTTTACACTCTCAAAACTCAGTTAAGTAGCAGCCAGTGCCGCCATCACGCCTGCTCTCTTTGTCAGCTTGTGTCCCTTCTGGCTTCACCTGTGTCACCCCCGGTGTTACGAGAGATTTAACTGCCTGTGCTAGTCTTATATCAGTTGTTTGCATTGTTTACCTTTTACCTTCCTTTTTTCCTCCGTGGTTTCTGTTGCTTGCTTCCTCCTGTGCTCAAATATTGGTATGTTTAGTAGTTGTTTTTAAGATTATTTTAACATCTGGCCAGAGGACAACGGTTCAAAGATTTGCCATTTGGCTAAAACTGGCACATTAACCGAGATGATGATGATTAATGTGTATTGCACCTGAGGAGGTGCAAATACAGCAATTTGTGACCTTTCGTAGGTAAAGTATCATACATATACAAGTTTATGTATGATAATTGTCCTGCAAAGGTAAAATGGGATCTGACATTTCATCACATCAAATTCATATCCAGAGAGAGCGACTGTCAGTTATTCACGCTGGGTATCCTTTCAGTTTACTGGCCATCCCCTGCATGCATGTACGCGGTGGTGGTGTGTGTGTGTGTGTGTGCAAGTGGGGGAGGGAGGGTGTTGCTNCACACACACACACACACACACACACACACACACACACACACACACACACACACACACACGTCCCTACACTTCCCCCCGGAGACTGAGCGCCCTACATTCAACCATCAAACCCACTGTTACATAAAGCCACTACTGCCACACAAACCAGCTTGCTGCCTGTTGCTAGGCAACAAGCCCCTGAGCCCCATCGTCGAGTCTCGCCGGGCCGTGGCTGTACCTGGAAGTGCTCAAATGGGTCAGTGAGGACAAAAGAAATGAGACAAACTAGAAAAATGAGGAAAAAACATGAAACCTTTTTTCTGGGACCGTGCAGATGTGTACTCAGCACAATGTGCATAATGAGGTTTATGAGTCTGGGAGGATGGAGCGAGGGAAGAGGAGAGCAGAGTTTCTGTCACTTTTTTCCTCTGTCAGATGAGACGGTAACGATCTGGATCTGCAGACTGACAACACTGTTTCATTTGTGAGGGGAGTTTGGTCAAACTGCAGGTTAAAGCACGGATTCGTATCATTTAAGTTTATGACTTCATCCGATAATCCGGAAAACTCAGAAAAATAAATACACATGCAAATGGAAACTCTGGGAATTTAAGAATAGATTTTGCCCCTCGTTCATGGCTGGTGTTCAAAATACACAGCTGACAGGTTCCCGAAAGATGTCACAACCGGCAGAATTCATCACAATAATCATCACAGACTATATATAAAAAATGTATCTACCCACCCTGCTGTCACCCGTGCCGGTGTCTGGACCCTGCATGCACTCAGTGAGCCAAAAGTGGCCATGCTTGGATGTATATCTGTTACATAATAACAGTATACTAGAATTTAAGCTCTGGTTATGGTAAGCTATATTCTTTGTTATTTCCACTCGTACCACAAACCCAGTGAAGAGTTCCAGCTCAGCGACTAGAATGAGCTGCCTGTGTCGGCAAAACTGTCAAAGTGACGATGGCAACAGTTTAAGTCTTAACAAACCAGTGAGTCATGACAAAACAAACAAACTCATTTGATATTGTAGTTTTTTTGCTTGGTTATTATCCAATCAAACCATCAACTACTACATAAAGAAACTCTTATCTGGAGTGTTTTCCAGACTGTAGTCTCACCGTCCTCACTGTAAAACTTCATCATGCTCTGCAGATCGCAGATATTTTCATTAAACCACAGATTTAAATTTTGCTAACATAAATAAATCAGCTTTTTTTTTTTTTTTTTCTGTGAAGGATGAATGATGAGGTTTGATCAGAGTTCGTGTCCTGCCTTGCAGACTGGGGGCACATTAATATTCAGTACAGCCAGCAAAGTCAGTAGTTGTGTGTATAGGAGGCAGCCAACTGCAAATCCTGCATTAAATCCTGTAAAGGATCAAGATGGGAAATGTAGCAGTAAAGCAGTGGCTCTGAGGTAAATGTTCACACACCCCAAAAATGCCTCGCTGTTTTTTTAACTGTGCCAGTACTTGTTTTTAATATTGAATGTTTTAAATTATGCAGTTCGATATTGAATCCTCAGAAGCTGGAAAGAACCAGTGAGGGTGCAGGTACCCACTGCTTGTGTAAGAATATATGAGATAGTGGAAACAGTTTTTGGAAGCTTTTTGTTTCTGCTTGTCCCATTGGCCAATCATTTTTCAACAGGGTTTGGATGCCCACAGGTAAGCAGTCTCAGTGATTGCCAGAGCGCCCCCTATGCAAGGCTGCCGGTCACTACAGAGGCTTGAAGTTCAAGTTTCAAAGTACTCGGTGTGGTTACTTATAACTACGATTACAGGTGCAGTTTTAAAAAATGGAACTAAAATAAAATGGCAAATAAATATGAATTTGAAGCCAGTCTCGATAGCCGGGGATCAGTCCGCCAGGGCCTCCGCCCTTGGCCACTGCCCGACACACACTGCACCCGACCCCTACGACACATCCTCCAGGTCGTGGGCCTACAGGAGGGCGGGCCCACGTCGTCTCTTCGGGCTGCGCCTGGTTGGGCACGACGCTCTAATGACCGGACACAAGAGACGCTCCCTCCCCAGGCCTGGCTCCAGGGTGGGGCCCCCGTAACCCTATCCTGGGCAGGGTAAACAGTTCTCTTGTCGCTATTTCCACGGGGGTCTTCTGAACCGCTCTTTGTCTGGACCCTCACTTGGGGGACAAGCCCCCGGACAACATAGCCCCTGGGATCACTGGGACACACAAACCCCTCCACCACGATAAGATGGCAATTTATGGAGGAGAAAAAAATTCCAGCTGGAGGGGCTCAGAGTAGAGCCACTGCTCTTCCACATCGAGAGGAGCCAGTTGAGGTGGCTCGGGCATCTGATTAGGATACCTCCTGGGCGCCTCTTGGGTGAGGTGTTCCAGGCATGTCCTACTGGGAGGAGGCCCTGGGGTAGACCCAGGACACGCTGGACAGATTATATCTCTTGGCTGGCCTGGGAACACCTTGGAGCCCCTCCAGAAGAGCTGGTGGAGGTGGCTGGGGAGAGGGAGATCTGGGCTTCTCTGTTTGGGCTGCTGCCCCCACAACCTGGCCCCTGATAAGTGGAAGAAAATGGATGGATGGATAAAATTCCAGCCTTACTTGAACTAAATACATTAGTTCACACACACACACACACACACACACACACACACACACACACAGAGTTCTGGGTTTGAACCTACTACATGGACACCCCCCCGCAGTCCAAGGACACACGTGTTGGGTTAACTGATTCTTCTAAATTTCCAGCAGGTGTGAGTGTGAGCACAAATGATTTTGTGTCTTTATATGACGGACTGGCCAAGCAGTCCAGGATGTACCCTGCCTCCTAGTGTCAGATTCCCACCCCCTCACTGTGACCCTGAAGTGGGTAAGAAAATAGATGAGGAATAGTTGGAAGAAAAGCAGACAGGATGATTGCAAGTGGAAAAAACATTTACACCTTGGCTGAAGACTAATCATTGTGAAAACACTTTTGCACACAAGTATAAATTGAGACTCATCAAGTTGTCAGGCTTGTACATTTATTACAAGCCACAGTTTTTAACATTAGATAATAAACACTGTATGACTGGGAACTCTGAGTGCATACAGGGCAGTAAGCCTGTATGCGCCACTGTGTCAACTTTCCTCTGGGACAGCCTAAAATCATCCAGCCTGTACCCGTCTTAACAAACCCTCATGCTGGATTTGAGTCACTCTTTTAACTCCTACCCACCAACAGATCTCTACACTGCCTCTCTCAATTATTAACGACTCACTCATCAATGTTTGATTCCACATTTTACGATTCAGTATCTACACACAGTTCTAGCTCATGATATACTTCCTTTGAAATGTATGCAGCCCTCAATGCACCAAGTCCCAAGCTGTGATTAACAGGAGGAGGGATGCAGGTGCAGAGAAACAACATCAGCCTCAGGAGTGCTCCGTGCACTGGGTTTAGGATCAGTTTGATTGGTGCTTTTTTTTTGTGATTGAATTTAATTATTTTTATTTATTCATTTATTTATTTATTTTGCTGCCAAGTGGACGAACAGTTGATTTTTTTTTAGCAAAATTAATCAAATAAATATCACATAAAATGCCTCTCAGCATTAGTAATGCTAGTTTTTTTCCTCCACATAAATTACACATTTAAAACCAATGTACTACTGTCCTATTCTAAGTATGAAGGTATAAGAAACTATACAGAATAGCTCATTTCAAAATCATACACAGTATAATATACAGCTTAGAAAAAATTAAAGGAGTTTTTATTCAGAGTTCAGCATCAGTCAAATAAACCTCTATGATACTGATGAGGTCAGTGAGTATCGGGGGGGGGGGTCATCAGTTTCAGCTGCTTTGGTGTTTATCAAATTACCAACAGGTGCACTAGAGGGGCAACAATGAGACACCCCCCCAAACAGCAATGTTTACAGGTGGAGGACACTCACATTTTTTCCTCCTCATCTTTTCTGTTTTTCACTAGTTTTGCATTTGGCTAGGGTCAGTGTTACTGCTGGTAGCATGAGGTCATACCTGGACCCTACAGAGGCTGCACAGGTAGTCCAACTCCTCCAGGATGGCACATCAATACGTGCCATTGGCAGAAGGTTTGCTGTGTCTCCCAGCACAGTCTCAGAGCATGGAGGAGAATCCAGGAGACAGGCAGTTACTCTAGGAGAGCTGGACAGGGCCGTAGAAGGTCCTTAACCCATCAGCAGGACCAGGATCTGCTCCTTTGTGCAGGAGGAACAGGATGAGCACTGCAGAGCTACAACATGACCTCCAGCAGCCGCTGGTGTGAATGTCTCTGAACAAACAATCAGAAAGAGACTTCATGAGGGTGGTCTGAGGGCCCGACGTCCTCTAGTGGGTCCTGTGCTCACTGCCCAGCACCGTGGAGCCTGACTGGCATTTGCCTAATTGGCAAATGCCAGTCAGGCTGGTGGTGAGTCAGTGATGGTCTGGGGAGGCATATCCATGGAGGGACACACAGACCTCTGCAGGCTGGGCAAGGATGAAATCCTTGAACCCACTGTCAGACCCTACGCTGGTGCAGTGGGTCCTGGGTTCCTCCTGGTGAACAACAATGGCCGGCCTCATGTGATGAGAGTATGCAGGCAGTTTCTGGAGGATGAGGGAGTTGGTACCACTGACTGACTCCCACACTTGTCTGATCTAAATTTATGCTTTGGTCCATCCCGCACAGCCAGGTTACACTTCAGACTGTCCAGGAGCTCTGTGATGCCCTGGTCCAGAGGAGATCCCCCAGAATATCATCCGTCATCTCATTAGGAGCCCCGACATGTGGGGGCCATACGAACTACTGAGTAACCATTTTGAGTTCTTGCAAAGAAATTTCAGCAAATGTTCCAGCCTGCTGCATCAATTTTTCACTTTGATTTTTTAGGTGTTTTTTTAAATTCAGCCTCTGTAGGTTGATCATTTTCATTTCTATCAAACGCTGTGGCATCCTTTCATTCCAGACACATTACCTAGTCCATATCAGTGTGGATATCCAGCATGATTTTTTCCCCCCACTGAGATCTGATGTGTTTTTGAAGGGTTCCTTTTAATTTGTTGAGCAGTGTATCAGATTCTGATCGACTCATTCTAACACTGTTAGAACAGTATTTTAGCCCGGTTTTACTATAATCGGTGAAAGACATGTCAAGTCAAAGTACTTTTACTTATACAGCCTAATACTACATCCCAGATTTCCCTCAAGAGGCTTTGCAACCTCCTCTGTCCTCAGACAGAACCATCATGCTGAAAAAGAGTGAAAAAGCAGTCAATGTTCAAGGAAAACTTTGAAAGACTTTAAAAACTCCATTTCCACCTTCAGGTATGAGATGCCACGAATCTAACTTATGGATTTGATTTTCTATAATCAATAACTATAAAATAATGACCATTCTCTTGAAACTGTCATCTTAGGTTAACACGGACGTGCATCGATTCTCCAGCTTGACAGACGTGTTAATCACCACTGATTGAATTTAAGGGTCTGGCTCTCGGTGTTCCTCGTGTCCCAGAAAACTGCTCTGACCAGTCGGGGGAACCATCTCTTCTGGGGGTGTTCTGACCAGCAGGTCTTCCGCTCAGGGGCTTCCACAGTCAGCCTTCATGCTTCATGTGGATACTTGATTGGATTGGGATCTGTGGGTCTAAGGTTGGATTAACTCTTTGGACTTTTGTTGTGTTCTTTAAGGTTCTTGAGCAGGTTCTCCTTTGGCAGTCGGGCTGTCTAGGTTCCGTCCACATCAGTGCACAGATCCAAGGTTTTGAGACGTCTTCCTGTGCAGAGATTAGAAACTTTTACTCTAAGAGGTTTACCTGAAATTACTTTTTGTTTCCTCTTATACTTTGTTTTTTCCTCCTTTGGCAGCACAGCAACCTTATTAATATGATACCAAAAATAACTTCTACTTAAGATTTTGTGACAACAATCCCACCTCGGTCTATCATTATACCAGCCGACTTGAAAAGAGCTGAAAATAGTTTCACTCTTTGAATTTCTGTCACTTCTCAGCCCATAAACCTCTTAAACAGAGGCAGTCGGAGAAGAGTAGCACCCTGGATCCCAGGAGAGGCACTCGAGGGAGAATTTGTGAATCTAGGACAGTCGATGGTGCTCCGGTTGACTGACGCAGGCAATTGCATGGCAATCTGCTGTAATCACTGAGCTTAACTATCTATAATTCAAGAGAGCGAGGGCTGGATGATTCAAAGGACAGGCAGCCTTTCTGTCTCGCTCGGTGGGGACTGGAAGCATCTGAAAACTGTGTACAGCAGAAGGAAATGAAAAGAAACAATAAATTAGATTCTCAGGGAATTATCCACCACTAGAGAAACATGAAGTTTTTGTTACTGCTGAGATACCTTTTCAGCAGCGTGGTGAAAGGGCACAGAATTCCACAACAGCAAACAGTTTTCTGGGGGCAAAGTAAGCAAACTTTTTCTATTCATGCACTTTATGTCGCAGTGACCACTGAAATGAAAGCTTTACCAAGTAACGGCCCGTGGCATCACCGAGTCGGCTGCCAAGTGGAAAGGCCTGCCTTCAGACAGACTTTGGTATGATGACGGGGACTGAGCCAATCAAAGCAGAGGGCTTCTAAATATTAATCTTTTTGAACAAGAATAACATAAAATCTCTCAATTTCAATTCTTTGCATCTGTGGAAAAACTGAGGTCAGCTTGCATTTAATGGTCATTCAGGCCTTAAACCCTCTAGTAGTTCAGCGTTTTAGTTTATAGATTCTTCTTGTCTGATCTGTCCAATATGCTCAGCTTTACCACACAAATAAGACCCCACTTAGCCTCACATCGACTCACTTAAATACATAGCAGTGCTCACAGTGCAGCTGATACCAGCTCAGATCAAAGATAAGATACAATAAAATGAACTTTATTGATTCATGTGGACAAATTGGGTCAGCGCAGCAAATTTAGGCAAAGGATGTAAATAAGGACCCAACCCAGTGTGAAAGCTCTGCATCCACAGTAGCACGTGTGAGGCTGTAATGCTCACTGTGACACAACACTACCACATAAAAGCCACATTTAGGTGAACAGTATAGACAATTTGGCAGTGCTTACGTTTTAGCATTATGTTTCTCTATTGTGCCATTTACATGCAGTAAATGGCACCTGTTGTAACTATATAATAACAGCAAGGTTTGCCTGAGCATGATGAAGCTTACAGCTCCATCAGATGCATGGTGTGTAGCAGGTTATATCTATCTGGCTTGTTAGTTATACACCTCTGCTGTGCATCAAAATTAATAACGCTTGACACACAGACAGTTTAAAGTCGTCTGGGTCGGAAAAATGAAGCCAATGCAGAAGTGCCTTAAACCTGCGTTCTATCTGGAGGCCACCAGATGGCGATAACTGAGGTTGCAAAAAGACTTGCGGTCCTACCGAAGACTTTCCTGCTGAGTTTAAAGGCTCAGTCACTCATTTAGGCTCATATTGAATAGAAAAGAAAAACTAAGTCTATTTTGTAACTCTTGGTCATAGCGCGTTTCAAACTGGAGGATTATTCATGGTATGAGACTGTGAAACTGCACCCTGATTGGCTAATGACTTATCAACACAATCAGACCCACTCCTCCTCACCAGATCATTTTTTCCCCTTTGGAACCGAGGTGGCGACAGCAAACGCTCATCGTGAGGCTTCAAGATGCCTCAGAAACCAGTGGGTGATATCACGGAAGCTACATCGATTTTTTTTCATACAGTCTGTGATTTGACATGATACAAAAGCATCACAGATCCTGCTGGTTGGTTAATTATTTTGGTAAACTAGCTAACTAGCATTTCCTCAGATAGTATTTTACTTGCAATGACCAAAGAAAGCAATCACATTAGGGTTAGCCACCTGGCTTCTCGTTGCTACTTACAGTAAATGTGACTGTGGTTAGTTTGTAACATTAGTGCATAAAGTAGCTTGAAACTGCAAACTTGCCAACCAGATCAGCTCAGAGTAAGACAACTCTGCTGTGTTAGATCCACTGCTGAATACTGCAAGGATAAAATGGGCACATGCCCATGGCCCTGCAGCTAATGTGGGGCTTCAGTCCTACTTTTTAAAAGAAATGTGTACAATGCAAATATTCTGGAGTAAAGAGCTGTTGAAAATGTATTGTGATTACAAAATTTACTGTTTTGTAGACTGCCATTTATGTCACATGCCATGCAGACATATGTTATATGTAGACATTGGCATAGACCCGTTTAGTGGGTCTGCAGAGCACAAGCTGTCAGCAGCTGTGCTACAGTCTCATTTTCTATGTTAATGCTACGAGCCTAAATTACAGGAGGGCTGTAACTGTTTGACGAGTGGTGGTGGAGCACTAACAGATACTTCCAGGTCAAAAAGAAAATGTTATTTTAGGGGCTTTATCAAAGATTAAGAAATCAGTAGAAAAATCTGAAGTTTGAAAAGGTTTGAAATATATTAAAAAGTTTAAACTAAAAGCAAGACGGGAATATTAAAATCTTTCAACGCTCAAGTAAAGAATAAATATCTTAAAGGTTAGGTGGGACTGTCGTGAGCAGAAGTGATGTGCAGATGCAAATCATGACCCTGGTGCTGCAAGTTTAAAAGTCAGAGGATCACCAGAATCACTGGCACTTGTCCTCTGAGGACAACGGATGTCTGCACCAAAGTTCACGGTCTTTCATCAAGTGATTGTGGAGATATTTGGAGCTGAGCCCGTGTGTTGAACTCACTGACGATTCTCCGCCACGAACAAGTAAAATTTAATACAACTTAATTATGCGGGGGGAAAAAAGCAGAATCAGCCGGTCTGTCTGCTGTCACTCTTCCAGCACGGTGACACGAGCAGTCTCTATTATTAGTTCAGCTTCGATGCTGCAGAAACTTCTAATAAAAAAACATTTCACGCGCACGTTAAGAGTCTTCTGTTTCCAACAAGCCGAGCAAGAAAAGATCAAAGATTTATCCTTTTTTAATCAAAACCCACTCAGCCTCTGTGTAGTTTCTCTCAGTGCTCCTCACACTCAGAAATACTGCTGTTGTTGCTTAGCAACCATGAAACCCATGAAAATATAATGAACAAAAGTGAGAAGATGCTGTAATCTTTGTGCTTCCTGCACTGAAAATAGCACTGACTTGACTGCCTCTGAAACGCTGCAGGCTGAGCAGGACACCTTCAAACATGTTCAGAGTCCGCACGAGCAGAGACCGTTTCATCATGCTGGGACTTGATGTAAAACATCTGACTGCAGATACGTGCTTCTCCAGCAGGTCTGTGTCTCTGCTCCGGTTTACGTCACCGAGGTGAAAGCTGTCCTCATCTGAAAGGTGAAAAAGCACCATCTACACATGGGTTTTACAGATTTCCTGATTTGAAGATTGTTGCATGGATTTTTTTCCCCCCCCATTATATTATGAAAATAAATTTAATAAATCAGTAAACAGAGACTAAACACATTTGTTTAGTAGCAGGCTGCAGTACATTAAACCTGCATTCTTTCTAACAGCCAGAAGGGGAAACTCCTGTTATGACAAGTCTTTGTTGGTAACCCAAACTTCCTACTCAATTAAGTTCCTCAGTAAACATTTTCAGTTTGAGATAACAGTTGAGATTATGATTGGTAACTATGACCGCTGCAGATGCATTTGTGCCACTGGCGCCAGTCTCATCAGCACAGACTGTGTATTAAGATGGGTCTGAAAAGTGAAGCCAACATGAGAAGTGCATTAAGCCGACATCATTTCTGACAGCCAGCAGGGGGCAACGACATGACCTATGATTTTAGTAAGCACTTTCCCAATTTATTTATTTTTCAATCACAAGTTCAGTCCGGATCACTGTAGTCACACTGTTCCATCTGCACTAATCCAAAGCCTCCCGGCACTCATGTGTCCACAAGGAAAGCTGGAGGCGAGGAGAGGGCAGCACAGACGTGAATCAGTCAAGTGGGTTGCAAAGCAGTTTGCAGATGTCCAGCAAATGTGGGCAGCATAAAACAGCGCCCTCTGTATCAGATCTGCTAATTGCATGCGTACAAGGACGTCAGCTGAGCTAAAACCGGATGTGGGCTGGCAGTGGGATTATTTGATCCGTTGGAATTATGGCTCGACTTGGTGGCCTGAGCCAGATCTTATGCTATGCTCAGTTTTGATATATTATGGATTAAATTTGCTGCCTTCTGATATGTTAGCATAATCGTTACTATAATATTGGACTGCATAGAGGCCTCAGTTTCTCAGTCAGAACCAATTCTTGCTTATTTATGATTTATGATCCCATTATTCCTGTTTTCCCTGCTCTTCAAATTCATGCTAAGCTACGTTAATCACGTCTTGACCCAACAGTAGTCCCGTACTCGACACACCGACAGGAGTCTGGTATAAAACAAGAATACTTTAAGTATCCGGGCAGCTCATAAATGCCCATCGCCAACAGTGATGTTTTATAAGCATCTTTAATCTAAAATACAAAAGAAAAAACATGTTTTTTTTTTCATTCCCAGACATACTCTCAATCTTTCAAGACTTCCTATTTGTTTATATTCTTCCTGAGCCCTGAAGGAGCAATGAGCCCTGACTTTGCAGCACAATTACATCTGCAAGTTCAAGTTGATGTGTGTTCTGAAAATAGAAAGTAATCAGAAAGTGTTTACATGACACATCTCGATCCACTGAAGTGCCCATGAAAGGCCTAACCACCCTCTCTGAGATGAGAATGAGATTGCTTTCTGAATGAGCAAGTGTATTAAGTTCTTATAGTGATTATTTTTGACATTCAAAGTGTGTGTGTGTGTGTCTGTGCGTGCGTGTGTGTGTGATTACGATCCAGCGAGTACCCAGACATGGATTGACATGTCAGACACGGAGCCCTCGGGAAGGACAAGCTGCTAGACTGGCTCTGGGTGATGGGGAGTGATGGTGGGGTGTTGGTGTTTGGCTTGTCAGGGCTCAACCCACATCCAAGGAACAGTCTCTACACAGACGCACACACAGACACACACACAGCTGCTGTCTCATACACACCTAACAGAATGTGACAAGTCTGCCTCTGAACAGTGTCGCTGCCACAAAACAGAATTTTTCAGTATTTGTCTTTTTGTGCTTTTAGCCACACTAGCAGCACGACTCCGGGGATAGCTAGCTGAATTTCTGCACTCTGTCCCAGCTGGTTTCTCTTATTCAAGTCACAATCGTGCTGTAAAAGGCTAAAACCACAGTCTGTATGTAACTTGTGACTTTTTAAAGCCTCAGTTCCACTGTGGTTTTTCTGGAGCCTGAAGTGACCATCTCTGGGCAGCAGGTTAGCATGCAAGGCTGGCAGCTAATGTTGTTACAGTATCTGATGCTATGATACTAACATTGTGGGATTTCCCCAAACTTCACCAAACCAAAGTCTGGTGAAGCCTTTAACAGGATGCACCCGTGTAGCACCGTTAAAATAGATTTACATCACCTTCTTATTTTTTTGGCCTGACTCAGATTCAAAATCCTCCTGATCTTGGTTTTAAAGCCTCTGAAGCACTTGGACTTGTCTTGGCTATAGCTCATCACTTTAGAGGAGAATTATTGCAGCAGAGCAGGGTTCATATAACACTGTATGCCATAACACCACTAATATGGTCCCTTCTGCTCCTTTCCAAGCTCAGCACTGTCAAGATGGGTTCTAATTTGTCAGTGTTGCCAATTCATGTGTCAAGGTTCACCAAAGTAGAATTCAGAATAAAAGAAGCAGATTTTTCACAGTAGTCATCCCATCCAGTCAGAAACTAGCTTTAACTGTCCCTATCATGATCTGTAACAGGTACAAACTGCCATTAACCTCCATGCATGCCTGACCACGTTAGTGTTGAGGTAAGATAATGCTGATTTTTAAACCACACTAGACGTTTGTCATCGGTCACGTCTCCGTGTGGCGTTGCTGCACTGGACGCCCAGTGGAGGACCTCACGCGCTGCTGAAGGCTGTTTAGCAGAGCTCCATTTTCTAATCCAAGCTGCTCGCAGGTCTCAGGGGCGAAGGGCTGAGCGAGTCGATTGGTCTCTAAGTGGAAGACAAATTGAAGCTTGTTGAGGCGAACAGGCCAAAAATGAATGCTTTCTCTCTCTCTGGCTTGTTCTAAAAATGTAGTGATGGCTGCCCTCAGTGGGGAGACTTTGCAGCTACCAGAGCAGAAAAACAGCATTAACTGCCATCTTAAATGTTCATTCAGAGTCTCTGACCATGTATGCGAGTAAGCACACTTACAAAAACAGAACTGTCAACCTAACTGAGCCATTTTTAAGTCACTAATTAAGATTTAAGTAAAGCTGGATGACACTTTAACCTTTATTCACATGTAAAAGTGTAACTGCAAGATATTTGTACAAAACAAAGAGGGTAGAGTATTTGTTTCTCTTCATACACCAAAGGCATATTTACAGTATGTGAAAAATTCCTTCAAAATTTCAACCTTAACTAATACAAAAAGTATTAGTTAATGTTCTTTCTGAATCCCCCTAATCCACATCGTATTTTGTGAATCATCAGGACCCCTGGGTTAGAGAGAGAGAGGCCATAATTGGCTTAAAGTATTCCTCTTAACATGAACTGATAATTAATAATTGAAAAATGATGCTTTACAGATGATACGGATCCTTAAAATGTGACAGCAGCAGCTTTGGGAGGACAAAGGGCACAGACTGGCTCACCAAACATACGGAACAGCAGAGTAAAGTAAAAAAAAAACATTATATACATCAAGGCCAAATTGTGTAGTACATGTAAAGATCACTGGTTTGAGTGTGGAAGGAGACACAAACTGAGCCTCAGGAGGTCACAAACTAGTGCACGCCTGGATAAATGGGAGGGTTGGGAAGGGCAGCCAGCACAAATCAAAGATACGGATCATCCCCTTTGGCGACTTCTTGGGAAATAAGGGAGTAGCTGAAAGTACCTTCATGTCAATGTGTTTGGTGATCTGCACCAACATCCCGGTTCAGGCTTTGGGTTTCAGATGCCAGATTCACCGTGTAAGCATGCACATGTCTAACAGACAGGAGTCAGAGGCACTGCTGCGTCTTCTTAGACAGCAATGCATTGCCGAGTATCAGATTGCCGCAACAATCTAGCCAATGAAGCCTGCTGACTTCCCTGTGGGGGGG
>JASGAU010409049.1:397-28287 GCA_030220045.1 Australoheros facetus | reverse complement strand
TAACAATCACAAAGCTCCAGTCCCACTGTTTTCCACACAGAGCCTGACGGATGCGCAGACGCCCCGCTGGGCAGGAAGGAGGGGGGGGGATAAAAAAAGACAGGGAGCTGGAGGAGGCTCAGCTGACAAGCGCCTCTGACAAAGTGAGCGTGTCACAGCCTTCCTGCTGTTGTGTTGAATTTCTCCTGCTGTTTGATAAAATGCATATGAGCTGCCGGAGCACTTGTTGAACTCATTTTCTCGTTCTAGAAAAGGAACGTTTGATATTCTCACACTGCAAACTGCTTAAAATGAGAACCTCTACAAGAAGTTAAAAAAAACGCATGCTTGTTAACTGGAAGGCGCTCATGTCCTTGGTTTGATATCTTTGTCTGCAAAATGTTGCAGACATATCTGCATTAAATTTTTACCTGTGGCAGGTAAAGTGATAAACGCTTGTCCGTCTGGATTCTCAACCCCTGTGAGATCATTGCAAGGATGAAATTGGACACTTCCTATTAGAACTTCAAAAATACGTAACACATTTAAATAAAACTGGATGACACCTTAATGTTAAGAAAATATAGACTCAGTTCATGCATGTGTGGAAGGACTTTGTCCTGGAAAGCTCTTGAAATTGTGATCAAAAAGATCCCATCTCCTGCAGAATCTGGTGGCACACTGGAGGAAGGCTACCTGTGTGCGGATCACGCTCACCGGCAAAGTTTTCCCAGTTTAACTAGCCTAACGTCCCTGTGCTGCAGAAAATATCAGTGGGGTGAATTAGTGCTACAATATTAGATATGCATACAGGTACAGCAGACAGAAGTCAGTGCATCCCTTCTAATTGTATTCCTGTCTTTGTCTACCACCATTTAATTTCCTTAATTGTTTCCACCTGTGTCGCATTAGCCCTCAGGCCTCAGTGTATAAATGCTCTCTGCTCCTTTTCCTCTGATTTTGTCAGATCATCCCATGTCCTTATCCTGCTCTCCTAATTTGTGCTCACTTTAGATTTTGTAGCTTTGTTGTTATTTTCTTGATCTTACCTTTAGTTTTTATTTAGTTTTTAATTTCAGAATTACATTACTTTGAGCTGAAACCCAACAGTGGCAGCTAACACCACAAATCGATGTGATGATGATGCTATGCTAAAGGTTAGTTAGGTGTAGGCACAAGAACAGTTCTGTTATCTTTGAAATATTGTTTGTTAGGGTTAGACTATATAACCCTCAGAGATGGAGCACCATGGTTAAAATAAACAGCATTCAGAATCAGTTCTGGAGCTGAAAATGGGAGACAAAATGTTGAATTTCCTGCTGAAGTCCAAACGTATTCCCAACCCATTTATGGGCCACAGAGTCCTCCCTGTGCGGCTTTAATGACTGACTCCCTGCATTGCTCCCATATTATTACCCCACAGGACAATGCCACATGTAAAGACTTTGCTTTGGGGTATTTATTGACTTAAGTGTTCTCCAACCCCTGAAGTTCACCAAGCCAAAAAAAAGTTTAAATCTCAAAGTGGTACCAAACGTTTCCACAGAACAGCCTGTAAGGGTGGTCCATAAACACTACATGTCACAATCACATGTATTAACCTAATCTTCATATTTGTTATAATTACATCATCTTCATTTGTGAGAGTCCAGAGTAAACACTGAAGTACTCGAGGCTTTTAGTCCAGAGGGAGGTGAGCTGTTAGAGACTGAAGGGATGCTCCACAGTTCTTTGAGGAGTACAAATGACAAATGAGATTCAGTGCTGGCCTCAGAAATATTCTTCTTCCCATCATTTATCGTGGGCCCGGGGAAAGCGGGAATGTACATATTCATTTTGTATAAGACATGATGTGAAAACCGATGTGCATAAATTGCTGTACTGACTTTCTTCCTGTTGCACTGCACGTGTCAGTGCTGCGTTAGCGTTTTTATTTTATTGACTTGTCTGCAGCACTGCCACTGTGACAAATTTCTGCACATTTGTTGTACTTGGCGACTTAAGTGATTTTAATAATTCAGTGGACACAGTCTGCATATGGAGCAGAGCACTGTTATGACCGTTTCTGCCAGCCTTAAATGTGGCTTCTGCTCGTTCAAATACAGAAATGGTTCAGAGCTTCTGTTAAACATCGACTGTTTGTCCTGGACATCCGATCCCCTTCCTGGACATGTGATGATGGGATATACAAATTGTAAAAATCCAGACAATAAACTAACAGAGAGAGTGAGAGAGAAAAGGGTTTGGGTCATTTATAAAACTCTTGATTTAAAGTGGAACTATTTTATGTTAATTCTCCATCTTTTTATTCTGGAAGTGCAGCAGAGTAGCTTTGCATGATTCACAGGTCAAAAAAACCCTCCTTACCTAAGACTGGGCAGTCATGCAGCTCCCAAGTTTCTCATCTTTATGAAACAAATCATTTTAGCTTTTTACCTAAAAGCCTACTTTTTTCTGATTGGCTGATCCTCACCTGGCTTGTGATATAAATGCCATCTTCTGACAATGAGCATGAGGGACTGTACGGACTACTCTATGGAGACACAACACTACAATGGACCAACTATGCATGCTAGTGGTAGGTTGAACCCCCGTTTGCCTTCAGAACTGCTTTCTTTGTGCCGCCTTGTTCAATAAGGTACCAGAAACATGTCATCCTGCTGGAAGCAGCCATCAAAAAATGGGAACACTGTGGTCGTAAAGGGATACGGGTACGCTGTGGCACTTAAATGATGCCAAATTCATACGAAGGGGCCTAAAGTTTGCCAAGAAAATGTCCCCCACACCATTACAACACCAGCAGCAGCCTGAACCGTTGATAGAAGGCAGGATGAACCCATGCTTTCATGTTGTTTATGCCAAATACCTTATCATCCAAATGTGGCAACAGAAATCAAGACTTAGACCAGGAGGTATTTTTCCGATTTTCTGTTTCTGTAGCCTCCGTTTCCTGTTCTTAGCCAACAGGAGCAGGTCATCTTGACCAGTGGCGATTCTAGAATCTGTCGGGGCTCTAGGCAAATTCACAGGGGGCCCCTCCACCCAGTTGGCCATTATGTTATAGATAACAAATTAAATAATATCACTGTGAGTAGTTTATATCAGTGTGAGGGTTTTTTTGTTGACTGAACTGAAAGGGCAAAAAAAGGACCATGTAACCAGAAATCTTTGGGATGCAGTGAACAGTAATCGGTTATAGCTGGCATTATCAGCATTTGGAGGAGTCACCTTATCCTTCTCTTTTTCTGCTGGTGCCAGAAATGTAAGTAATGATTCTGAGAAAAGATAATAAAGTGATTATAGTATAAGATACTTATATAAGACACATAATAACATTAAATTAAAAAGCTTTGACATTATGAAATATAGAATTCCTGAAATTTAACCTCTGAATTTTTTCTTGGAATAATGTTCATTATAGTTCAAACACAGAGGATTAAACTGATGTGCTGGAGCAGATATGGAAACCACAATACACACACCACACTGTTCATACAACACAACCGACACACTTCGGTAACACGTCCGAATGTCTTTGCACCTGAATTTCATAACTTAGCATTCACAGCTGAACAGTTAGCTCTGTCAGGCACAAAAAAAGAGCCAATTTCACACTCCAGCTCACACCATTACTGATGTCCTACAAAAAAACAGGTCAAACATGACTGTGGAAATGCCAGACACCAGGTTTATTTGCCCAAGACAAAGCTGACTGCTACTAAAGTGTTAACAGTGTCATTGCTAGCTTCTGTGCTCTTTCAGCCTGCTAGCCACCCTAACACGTTATTTGTGACTGACTCTGGCTCTCAGCCTCACACACTCGACTTGGTCACATGACTGCCAGCAGAGATGGTCACACCGGGCTGCTCTGCTAGCTAAGCTAATTAACGTTAAATGTCAAAGTAAACAAAAGAACTAATGTGATGTTTGTGGGAGTTACACTGCAGACAAGTAGCATTTAGTTCTTTAACATTACACTAAATTATCTGCTCTATTCACCACTGTCTTGCTTTTTTTCCTCATCTTCCTCCTTTTTTTTCTACTTCCTGCTTTCACTCCCACTCGTCATCATCAGTCATTGGGTTTGATTGCAGTGGGATTGAGTGGAGGCAGGTGTGGCCTTCTTAGGGAGATCAGGACTGTCCAGCTGTCCCTGCAAACTTTGCATTTTGCCACTGCTGTAGTTTAAAGTTTTTCAGCCCTGCCTGGTGGCACGCAGCATCACTGGTTTTGACCATCTCTAGATGACTAAATGCGCTGAATTGCTGCCACACAAGTTGCTAATGAAGTGGCCGGTGAGTTCATAAAAACAACTTGCAAGAATTGGTATAATTAGCTGCCTATGAATGTGCCCGTAGTTACAAGGCATTAGGTCTGAATTTGTGTACGCTGCGCAACACTTCTGTACCTGAGACTGAAGTCAGGATACGTGTCCACAGTCGTATCGCAGATCGACCTGTCAGTGGTGCGATACCCATGCAGTGTTACTGCCTAGTTGAATTGTTACACAAATAAGATGACATGATAGCGGCAGATAACAATAGTTTTTCGACATCAAATAAGACATATAAACACTACAAATCGGACAGTTTTGTCGATGCATTTGTGTTAACGCAGGCACACAATCGGTCACTGGATCTGCAGTGAAGAGGTTAGAGCTGTTGTGCAGGAGTCACTGGACAACTGGACATCTACATTCACCACCATCCACCCCGAGGTTAATATATGTGCACCTGTTTTCATGTGACCTGATGTCCACATTTAGGTCGCGTGAAGGCACAAGCTCAGGCCTGGAGCTCAGCCTGTCTTCCTTAATGAGCATCCACCCACAATAGCGTTAGTAATGCTGCGCATTCATTAAACTGTGGTCACAATGAAGTTAGAAGCAGAAACCTTCTTAACTCCTCCTAACATCTGATACCTGTTCCCTCAACCTGAGTCTGCCAGCAGAAATATTTCACTTCTCTGAGTAATGCTTGTTAAACTCAAACACAACCCCATCTGCAGTAAATGAGAGGAAACTGGGAAGGCAATGCCCGTTAAGGCATGCTGCTCACTCTCTGTGTTCATTAAATCATTTTTCAGTGGGCACTTTGTTAGTTTTGCTACAGCACGCTCTATGAATACGGAGCAGTCACATACCTGTGTGCTTTAATAGCGATAAAATCGATGGAAATGTTTTAACCTTGAAGCTAGACTGGTGAAATGAACATTAATCCCGATCGCTAAAGCTCTCTCGGTCCTGTCAGTCTTTAATCTTCTGCCAAACTTATGAAATCTAAATTTGGAAAGCAGTGAGAGGATAGTGGGTTCATTCGCTGTGGAAGAGAAAGGAAGCTTAAAGAGACTGTAAGAATATACTCGCAGCACGTTCATCATCTCCATCTGATGAGCTGATTTAAAATCTCATTTCTCTTCATCGTCGGGGAAGCAAGAAAATGATGTGTGCTGTAACATGGACGAATGGAGAAACTGTGCCGGACCTGCAGACATCAGCCTCAGCAGGGAATCTGACTCATGGAGGGGTTGTTTGGTTTTGGGGATCTCACCTTGAGCTGTCTTCCTTTTGGCTAAGGTTAGCAGCGCCGAGCCATCACGTTTGGTTTCAGAACACCGAGATGGTGACTCAACTGGAGGCTTCCTGACTGGTCTTCACCAACCAGTGGGTGATACCAGAGTGGCTGCGATAGCTGTTCAAATTACTAAAGTTTATGCATGATGCAAAGTGCTGTTTTTGCCATGTTGGCTGGGCGGGTCGGACCCAAAACGCAGAGGAGACAGTTAACAAAGTTTATTACAAACAAGTTCAAAGCACAAGCGGGAGTGAATACTGGTGGGAGTGTGGAACGTCTGGAGGATCTGTGGAAAAGAGAGAGAGCGTGGGGCAGCAGTGTGGTGGTAGTGAGTTAAGGGGATGTGAATGGGCATACTCGGAGAGGCTCGGGGGGAAGACTGGTCAGGGTCGTGGCTGGCCTGGAGTTTCCAGAGTCCGGTGGCAGGGGCGAGTGAGGACTGGCGTGATCCGTGGGGCTGGCAGGCGGAGGCGGGAGAGGGGGGGCAGCTCCGTGGCGAGGCTGAGCTGGTCTGTGATTCTGAGGATATGATGCAGCGAAAAGGAGTAAACTGGTAAAGCAGGAGAGGACAAGGTTACAGGCAAACGAGACTACTGCATGAAAGACTAGCTTTCTGGATTACCAACACTGAGGCGGTACAACCTGGCGGTGCGTCTGCATCTCAGCCACTCCTAAAAACTCCAGGCCTTGATTGATAACCGGCCACAGGTGTGCACCTTGGCCACAGTCACGAAGGCGGGAACACAACCACCAGACCACCTGGAAACAGACAGACACACCCACATACCACACAGCCCGCCCGGCCATGACAGTTTTATGTTATGCCGCATTTTATCGGTTAATGGTACAAAGCAAAGATCGCTCCTGTAATAAAACATACTCATGTATGCTCATCCATTACCTTATTCTTGTCATTACATCACTGAGTATAGTCAGGTGGCTTTTCATAAACACGAGATGAATGAAACATTTAAATAAATATATTTCTTCTTCTTCTTCTTTGCAAGCTAAAGTAATAAATTACAGGCACCATTAGCGTCACTGTTTAATGAACACTTATTTACAGATATGCATGCCAACAATTCCAGTTACCCCAAAGCACAACTGCACTAAAAGCTGTTTACTAACATTTATTTACAAACAGTAATCTTTATGTAGACGTAACATAGCTACAATCAAATCAGCTACTACACATTATGTATAATTTGTAAGGATTTTAGTGCTATAATAATAATATTTCCCCAAAATGATATAGATGTTGATAATCCTGGAGGAGTCTGTAAAGTAAAGTCCATCCAGACAGATTAACATGTTTAGGAGGAGTGAGGGAACAGACGTACTCAGCTCTACAGTATGCTGGTCTCACAGTTACAGTCGATGAAATAGAGCAGCAATAGTCATGTAGGACAGTTTCATCATCGTTTTGGCAGATGCTAAGTTGTTAGCTCAGTTTCAGTCTGAGCTGCTCCTCATTCATCACACTCAGTTTCAGATGATGGCTCCTGTGAAAACACTCGTCCCGAGCTCGAGAGCAGGACTTCAAGAACCAGTGGGTGACGTCACAATAGCCGTGTCCATGTTTTACAGCGTCTATGGTCATGTGACCTAGCCTAAAGTTAGCATTTTGCTGTCTCAAACTTACTCTGTTTGGCACAACAGTGCATTCAGATCATGATTCTGACAGACAAAAAGCTGCCGGACAAAACAGACTTAATTAAAAAAGCAATAAATGATTTAATTTGTCTTTACACCTCAAACATCCTACTTCAAAAACCAAAACGCTCTGCAGCCCTCTGCGCAGAACTCTGGATACAGAGACGGGTGACGTGAGACACAACCAATATTGTGTGTTTGATTTCCCCCGCAGCTGCTCCCCCAGGCTCCAGCTTCCTGTGTTATGTAAGGGTTAAACAAGACAGCACAAGATGTGCTGACTACATGTGAGTTTGTGTGTTAACATAGCATGCTTCCTCAGCTCTGTTATTGTGTGTTTGTGCGTTCATATCCATATGTCACTGCCTTTTTCTCTCAGTGTGTCTCCACATGCTGGATCCATCAGCTGCGCTCCCTGCACGAAGGCAGGAGCGGGGTGGAAGGGGGAGGTGGGGTGCTTTGCAGTGGATGCACTTGTGGCTGTTGCTAGGCGAGAGCCGCCACCGGGGCTGCCTCCGCAGCCAATCACGACAACGCAGGAGAGCCCCGCACCAATGAGGCGGCTCAGCGAGGTGGTGGGCCGACGCTCAGGTTCTTCTTCATGGAGTTTTTTCCACTGATATCTCAGCGGGGTTTTTTTGTGTCGGACATCAAAGCAAGTGTCTGGAGTTATTTTCAGCCCCCCTGCGTTCTGTTGTAGCAGCAGTGGCATCAGGTTCTTTGTTGTGGGCCGTTAACGATGACGCCTCCTCACAGGAAAGCTCTGCGGAGTCTTAAAATGATTATTAATTATGCAAATTAGCCTTACCTGCTCTCGTACCCCCGCTGTCCAAATATTTTCTGTTTGATGCTGCTGCTCCAAAAAGGTCACCACAACACTTAAGTTTATTCTATATAAATCATAAAAAGTATTTTTACATCTTACAGCATGACTGGTGTGAAAAAGCACCTTTAAGTCTGGAATTGTAAGAAAACGCTCGATTTTATGTTTGTACAACCACAGGAACTTCAGCATCCTTAATATACCCCTAAATTAAGAAAACAATAGTTCTGACATTTGCTTTGTTTTAATGCCAGTTACAGTCAGTTTTTCTGTTTTCTGACAGCTCCACACACAGCACAGCAAATACGCTGCCAAGCACAGAGGAGAGGAAGAGATGAGGTTTGTACCTCTGTGAACCTGGTGAAAAGCAAAACGAACATTGTTCAAATATGACAAAAAATAACAAAAATGCATAAGTGCACTTTGGCATTGCTGTCTGACAGAATGAACTGTGGATTAATGAGTTAAATATTTTATCCTGGTTTAAACCTCGATCACTTCCCATCCATTCATGGGCAAAAATGTCAGTGTGTTGTGAAAGAATTAAAAAATTATATTTGCACATTTTCCCTCTGGCTCAGCGCTGCTTATTGATCGAGGGTGTTTCAGTGTGAGTTGGCCAGTTTCCACCTATTTTCTGCAGAAACGTTTACATTTCTTAGATATAATTAAACAAAAATGATAAAGTAACATCTATTTTTGTCTGCACCCTTATTGATAAGGGGTCACCACAGTGGGTAGCTCTGCATTTGCGAGATTTTTACACAGGATACCCTTCTTGATGCAACCTCAAAGGGATGCGTGTCTGCTCATGGGATCTTTCACTTGTTATAAACGTGGGAACCCCTCCACTATGGAGCCGCAAAAGCACCACAAAAATAACTGATAAACTCATCTGTAATAGTGACTCAGTTACTTCTGTCAGAATGGACAGTCTATAAAAGATGGATGCAGCTTCTGGGTGTAAAAAGTGAAGTCAGGTCAGAGCCTGCATAGACCTGCATTCTTTCTAATGCCCAACAGGGGGCAACTCCAAAATGGTGCAGACCTTGCTTCTTCTGGCACTCTGATCACCAAAAGGTAGGTACCACTTAGTTATCTTGTGTTTTAAATAAGCCCAATATTTCTGCAGCCAATGTCACTAAATCTGTGCAGCTCACACCAAAACAGCTCCACAGGCCAGAGGAATAATATGCACATTAGATTTGCTGTTGAGCTGTCCCTAAAATCTGCCAAAGGTTAGACACAGAGTCTAGGTTGTTGCCAAGAGTCTTAGTTTGGGAGAGTAAATATTTCACATCAGCTCCACCAGCAGGCAGGCTTCATGGATATTTGTGTTCTGGTGTGTGAGCATCCTCAAAGACAGGAGAACACATCCTGTAATTATTTTCAGCAGTCGTCTCTCGCTGTATTTTTCCATCATTGTTCATTTCCTCTGGAGTGAGTCTAACCACCGTCCTCGTTCCATCAGCGGGAAGTGAGCGCCAGAGCTAAACTCGCTTTAAATATTCAACACATTATGTAAGGTTACGCAAGAACGATGGAGACCGGGGAAACATGAGGGAGATCATGGGAAGCACTGAATATTTTAAGAATGCCCTCATGCTTCACTTGCTCCAAGACAGGGCAAAAAATGTGGCAAAGGCACATTTACTCAACACTGCCTGTTCTTATTCCTATAATAATAATAATAATAATAATAATAACACTTCTGACACAGTAGCGTGAAGTGTGTGTTGTGTTGGCGGTCTGTCTTGTATGGTCATCTTTCTGTGCCTCGAAGACAAATCACAGCGTGTTTCTCAAGTTTGAGTATGATTGACTTTGTGCTAAAACCTTTGATGGGTGACTACACATGTAACTACATGTGGTCCACATGTAGTTAAGACAATGAGACTGTGTGTATACCTTATGTAACCCTCTGAGGTCTAAGTTATTATCAGTTATAATCCTAACCCTGATCCTTACCCTGACTGTAAGCCGAGGCAGTTTGAATTTTATCTCCACTTCAAGGTCCTCTGCTCGGGCACGTCCAGATGGATTCTGCTTGGCTGCTGTTTTTAGAGGACTCCCAGGAAAGACCCCCTTTTGACCGCATGCACGCTGAAATTTTCCCATGACCACACAAACAAACATGCAGAGAGAACAAAGCTTTTGCTTGAAACACATTTGAAACATGTGCGGCACAGCGCTGCTGCTGCTGATGAGAGAAGGGTTTCCGGCTGCAACTGAGCAGTTTTCAGAGGAAGAGGCGACATTTTCCCAGCCTGAAGGCTTCCTGTCAGGTGAGGAGTGAGACCAGGAAACACACTGTAACATCCGGAAGTGTGCGTGGAAGAACAAGAACCTGAACTGTGGAACCCGGTGAAAAAGTTTTATTGGTCAGCCAACACCAACACAGTCCTCACTCACCACTGATCGTGAGACGTGCCTCGCCGTGCCTTTGTTGGCTTCTGAAGCTACTTTCGGCTGCGCTCTGGTCACGAGGGGCTGCCACAGTGGGATATTTGATTTGGCAGAATTTTACAGTGGATGCTGATACTGAGGCAGCCCCAAAGGGGATTTGTGTCTCTAGCTGGAAGGAAACCAGTAACGCTTCCCAAGCAAATGTGTAAACCACTACAGTATGCAGCCACACGCATCTGACTTCTGACGGTGAAACTTAAGGTAATGGATCACAATAATTTTAACACACTGGAACAGATGCATGCAGAATATTTTGATCACACCACATGTCTCACTGCAAACTGTTGTATAGTTGCAGTTCAAGCAGAAACACTTAATTGGAAGTTTGTACGTTAGCACTTCACCAAAGGTAATTCTATATTTAATGACGAGGATAAATGTGTAATCAGGAATAATTACTCACTGCACATTAACCACTGAAAAATATCACCTTATTAATTCCCTGCAGGAAGAATAATGAGTTAAACTGCTCCTCACTTTACTTTAGGAACAGAGAGCAGCTCTAGACCAGCGTNCCCCCCAGCTGTACCATACATTAATGCAAACTGAAGATGTGATTGTTGGATCCAAAGTGGGATTGCTGTGATTTGAAGGTGTTGGCAGCTGTTACAGCGACTGGCAGGGAGAATAAAGTGATTATAAAGAAATACACAGTATCAGAGAGTTAATGACAGCTGGGCTCGTTTATATTTTAAAGTGATTCAAAGATTACCTGGAGGAGTCGTTCTTAAAATGGTATATGGAAATGAAAGCTTCAATTTCATAAAGTGCCATTTAGCAGTAATGAAAACGTGTGTGTTAATGTGGCAGATGAAGAGCTGCGGTCTGAGGAAGTGACACCGACTTATTACAGAGTGACTGACAGCACAGGATAAAAGCTAACTGTGGCACTTTAAAGGAGCTGCTTAACAGCCCAAAGCTTTAATATATGGCCCATAAAATCAGAGCAGTTTACAGAGAGAATCGTACCAATTTTAGAGGAATTAAGTGATATTAAGAAGTATTTGCAGAAAGCTACAGTAATTAAATCAGAGCAGAGTCTGTGCCAATGGAGCGAACCTGCTGTTTGTTTGCTGCACAGTTGTCATCATTTGTATAAAATAGTTACTATGTAGTAGTTAAATGTAATTAAATCAGTTTTGTTGATTTGTCTTTTCCAAATTTACCTAAAAGCAATAATTCTGACATTTCTCGTTAAATTGACCTAAAACAAAAATCCAGTACGTGTCGCACAAACCAAAAATACGAACCTTCGGGACCACTTTAGGCAAAAGATGTTTTCTATGTTTGGCAGCAGGACTCTGGCAGCCTGATCCTTGTGATCCTCCTTTGCTTCTTGTACAAATGCAGGAAGAGTTTCAGTGAACTTCAGCTCAGGATTTCATTTGTGAAGCAGGTACAGCCTCACAGAGCTGCAGCAATGAAACTCTTAATGTGAACAGTTTCTCCAGTGCAAACAGGCTGTGGAGGCTACGCTGACACAGAGACGGGAAGGAGTGACGTTCCTGGACATTTTGAAGGGAGAGAGAGAACAGAAATAAAAGATGCAGCAGACAAAATTCATCATATTCAAGTTTAAGCTCATCAATGGAGGATCTTCATAAGACGTTACAGCAGTTTGAGAGTGATTAAAAATATAAAGAATCACACTTGGATGGATGAGCCAAAGCTTTTCCTCACAGAAATACAAAGTATCTGCACACACACACACACACACACACACACACACACACACACACGTACACACACACACACACACACACACAAATATATGCAACAAAAGATTATCTTACACATCTTCAGACTGACTCTGAAGAGTGCCTGGCTGCCAGTTGGAGTTCCTACTTTATTTTAGAGAGATCCACCTTCAGAGGCTGTTTATTTGATTGGCTGTCTTATTTCAGCATACATACTGTGCCTCTTGTCATATTACACAACATACGTGTTCCATGTTTATCCAAAAAGCAGCACCACTGAAATATATCAAGCTGTCGTTTCTAAAGCATTACAGTAGACCCCTCTCTCTGTCCCCTGAGCCTAAAACATGATTACCATCTCAGGACTGTGTAGTGACAGATCGCTCCCGACAGCCGAGACGCCGGCAGATCCGACACATTTGGTCCCAAGGATCCCCGATTTTGAGTATCCACCAGTCGAGAGGCTCTGACTGATCTTCCACAAAGCCTCGCCTCCATCTAGCTCCGTGTCTCTCTCTCTGATCCTCCCCCACACCCCTGGCTTTGAAAAGCTGAGAGACGGAGGCTAGGTAAGGACCTTCTCACAGTCAGCGAGCTAAATGACACGGACTCTTTGAAACCAGTGCTCGCACAGTTCTCCACACAGGCTTCAAAGAGCAGTCGCATCGAAGGGGAAGAAACAAAAGGATCCACGTGAGCGGCTGAGAGGGACAAGCTGAGAGCTTCTTGGTGTGAGAGCAGAAAAATCGGCAACTTGTCCTCATGTTCTGACCTGTGGTTCTGCCTGCTGAGAGACAGCAGGGCTGGTGATGAAAAACAAAGAAACCTTTTGATTCTTGGTGAATTTTTTTAAGCTTCTGGTGTGCAGAAAGCCATCAAAAAAAAAACCCATTATTAAAACAGAGCGATGTCAGTCCATAATCCTCCATAGAAATATATATTGGACATATCTCTGATGCTCTAAGCTTCCATAGAGTTTCATATGTCCTTTGTCAGCTATCCAGCTTTACAGATTACCTGTAGACATCCTGTCTGTCCTTGTCTACAAGCCGCTGGGCTGTCCTCGTGGCCCAGCCCTCACTAAACAGAGGGGCTAACTACAATAAAATCCATTCAACTGGGAAACATGAGCCAAATGTACTTCGTATCGGGGTAAAGATGTAGGTAACGGGACTTTATTCACTTCTACTAACTTTCTTTATCCATAAAATTAGTGTGAATTTATTTAACTGCTGTGGCGGAAGAGGTCAGAGACATCGGTGCGGTGTCGGCATTCTGGCCTCAGCCTTTATAAGAAGCTGATACAGTGTGAAACTTTGTACAGAGCATTGCATAGCGCTGTGATTCTATACATGCAGTTTTTTTTAATGGCATGGTGGCCGTAGAAATAAACGTTGAAGCATCTCTTCCTGTTCCTTTACATTTCTGTGACGAGGCTTTCAGAAATAATTGCGTCAAGGCCGTCCCCAGATCTGTGCTGAGTGTTAAGACTGAGTGTGGACAAAAGTACCGAACCTCCTGCACATTCTACCTGCAGGAGCTGCTCAGACATGAAAATCCAGCCATGAGACAGTGCCTGAGGAGGTTATTATTCATCTTGACGAACCCGATCATACTACTGCATCCGGGGCGACCGATGCACCGACATCGGAGATCCGGGATGCTGGTGAAAAGTGGACAAAACAAATCGAGGAGGACCTGAACATTCACCAACTTGACCTTAAAGCAGCGAAGACAAAAGCCACGGACAGCAGTGCATGAAAGAGTATCACTGAAAAGACATCCAGCAGCACCCACAACGAGGTATTGGTGGACGGGTTGGTTGCTCCAAGTGTTCACGAGCACAGTGCAGAAAGTGTTATAGGCTTTGCTCAGTGGACCTAAGGCAGCAGAAACCCACACACACCAGCTCAGTGCCAGTAAGTTAACCTGCATCCTGCAATTCAAGCCTTGAACCGCACAAATCAAACAACCAGAGACCAACACGTCTCCAAAATCCAACACAATGCTGTGATGTTCTTCACTTTGAATTGTTACTAATTTGGTCTTGAATTTCATTCTGAGCATCATTTTTTAGTCTTCAATCTAACGTAAGCCACAGAAACTGTGAATAAAGTGAAATAAGGACCCATCAGATCAAAGCAAGTCAGCAAAGACTGAAAATGAGACACAAATTTGCACTTTTGAGGTTTTTGAGGGTTTCTTGTTTCAACAGATTTGTTCTCCTTCACCTTCTGCTTCCAGCTCATTACTGTGTCGCTGTCTGACATTTAGAGTCATCCTGACTAAAGTCTGACAGCTTTTTAAATCTCTAATTATTCCATGTTGGACTTTTTTTCCCTGACAGGGATTGGTGGACTGGATTTCAAGAGAAAATAGCAGCAGAGACAAAAGATGCATTTTTCTTCATTGTTCCCTGTTGTCATCCAGTTTTCATCCTGAAGCTTTGGTGTGTGTGTGTGTGTGTGTGTGTGTGTGTGTGTGTGTGTGTGTGTGTGTGTATAAAGGTCAGCGTGTCTGTTTCGGAGCATTTTAATATTTCTGACAGGCAGACAGACTCAGCTTTGCGAGTGTTTTCAGATACAAACTAAAATAGAAACGTCAGGATGCATCGAGCTATTGAAAGGCTGTTAGTTCAATGGAACAAAGAACTAGTATGTGGGTGGTTGAGTGTTCCAGGGTTGAAATGATTTCTGAAATAGTGACAAAGTGTGCGCTTCAAATTAGTTCTGATGTCATCTAGAGGCCACGTATGGATGGGTTCACACCTGAAACGACTCCTGTGATTATGATGAGGGAACAGCGGCCCTTATTTCAGCTCATATTCACCATGAACAGGCGAATCATTGAGGATCCCTCACTCTTACCCCACAACTCAAAAAGGGATGTCATAATAAGGGCTGGCTCTGTCTTGGGATGTCAGTAAGACCCAGTGCAGGTGGTGGGGGACAGGAGGATGCTTGCATCCATACGGGGGAACGACTCCCACCCCATAAAAATATATAAATATACAGTACCAGTGAAAGGTTTGGACACACTCAGGGTGAGTGTGTGCTGTTCTTTCTCTCTGTGTTCAGCAGAAAGAAAATAGTTCCAACATAAATCTGCTCGCAGCAGTTTTATTTTATTTTATTTGGAGGAATCAGGTGATGATTTCTAAACACTCACTGCTGCTGATTTTTTCCTTTCTTTAATTATCAAAGCAAGTACCATTTAATTCCCTTACATTCATCAAAGGCAGAAGTTTATACAGACAATATCTCCAAAACTGGATCCTCACATGAAATCAGGATAAATCAGAGGAATAACAGGCTGCTCGCCCCAATAAGAAACATGCATGTTTAAATCTTTCCTGAACTCTTGTAATGATCTTTATGCTGCTGTAACTTCACAGGCGGTGCCTCCCACCTTTCACTTACCTGTTGTTCACATCATTACAGCTCTCCACATACAGTCCCGTGTGTTTTTCTGCATGTTTTTTTCTTACATTAACTTTTAGTCAGGAACGATCTGCCGGTCAGAGAGCTGTGTTTTTTTTTCTCTGCTGAATATTAATGTAACAACATCCTTCATTTCACCACCAAAAGCAACCAGCGATTGAAAACATCCGCGTTGTGCATAAATAGCTCAGCAATGACTTGTGAAATTGGCAGTTGTGAATCTATTAATGTGAAGTTCCTCTAAAGTGCACTTAATTTTAATACTATCCATAAAGGGTACTTCCACATGCATGCATGATGAATGTTGGCCTGGCTGATATGGAGGGATCCACCTTTGTATCTGTACAATTGTTTCTCTCTTTGTCAGATCAAACTGTTAATTTCTCTGTTTTTTTTTTTTTTTAGGCGTTCTTCTGCTCCGTCTGGATTTTCAGTTTTTGTCATCATTTGTTTACTCTGCCTCTTCCAGGTGCTCTCATCACGCTTCAGACCTAAATTAATTCTTATTCAGCTCGTACTGGGTGCACACTCTTAGATCATCTTCCATTTGAAACGAGTTGTTTTTGCTCTCGTCCTCCGGTCTGTGTCTGCTGCTGTGTGTCAGATTAGGTGAGTATGGAGTCAAAAACCTGCCTTTGACTGAGACATGACAGGCTGCTCTCTGTTCTCCAATCAGTTTGTGCCATTTTTCACAACTTTGCATGATGTCATCAGGAAGGAGGTGAAATTCCAAGGAAAATGATGCAAACCGTCGTGGGCAAAGTCATTCCTTTTTTGCTTTGTAATGTTACATTTCTTCACCTCTGAGAAGTTTTATATATATATATAAAAAATGAGGAAGATAAAATTTCATCCCATATCTTTCTCCTGGGAAGAAGGTATCCCTGACATCCCGGCTTTAAAATGCTAATAAAGTATTAGCATTATGAGCATACAAGTTAATATCCTTCACCACTTTCTAATAAGATCACTGAAACTTTGTCCATGTAAAACCTGTCGAGTCTGGTCTCTGTCGGACCGTCAGCTTCATTTGGGTTAAACATCATGAAGCTTTGTTCCGGGTTCTCGAGATCCTGTGCAGTTCCTGGTTCTGCACACCTTATCTAGCCTCGTTGTGGCCTTAGTAAAGGTGGGGAAGGTGATATGAGTGACATGATGTCTTTGATTTACAGCCTTTCACTCCCCGTGAGGAGGAACAGATAAAGACATCAATCATTACCTTTGGGCAAGAGTTTAGCTCCTGTACGCTTGTCCTCGTTCAGGTACCTCCATCAATATTTTCCTTTTCTGTGTGATTAGGAGGTGAAATTATTGCTCAGCAGGAGTGCCGTGACCTCACAGACATTATGTAGGTGGCCCTGAGTGTTATCTCAATGAACTCAATCAACTCCAGCAGCCACATGGCGCACACTCAGGCTGTGAGCACTGACACAACTTCACAACGTGTGTCCACAGAAGGATTTTATAAACGTGTAGCTACTGATTGAAAACACTTTCTTAAAGCTCTGCTTTCTGAAAAAAAAAGTAATTCAAAATACACACATCATTCAATTAATGAATCTTAATTAATTTTATGTAGTAGCAGTCTGCACCCCTCATCGCTGCATTCAGCCCTCACAAACCTGGTTATTACCTGCAGCAGCTTTTTTACAGTCACATCATTATGCTGCTCAGAGTTTTCAGACTGAATGTGCCGAACTTTGTGAAGAGCAAAAAAAAGACTGTCAGACTTCTGAGAGTTTATATGTTGCACTTGTTCACTCATATTTGGGTATTTGCAAATCCAGAGTTGTGTTTTGTTCCACTTTGTTGTGAGAAACAGTGAAATGAAGCCTCAGGACTTCTGTGGTTCAGGTTCACTTGGTCACTTTTACCCCCCAGGCTGTAAATTGGCTACAACTGTTAGCCAAGCTTTCATCCTCTTCTTTAATGGTATTATTCATTCAACTGTTGGCTCATAAAATATTAGGAAACAGGGGTTCAGAGCCTAATGAGACATCTCCGCATGAAACAAGTAAAATTCATTTTATCATGGACGTTTCTTATATTTGACGTTTCTTATATTTGGTCTTCAGAGGCTGGTGCATCCATCACCAATCTAACCCAAATTTCACACGTCCTTAAAATGAATCTGTTCTTGTATTACTGTCTAACACTTAAGAAGCAAAGTGGGCTAACTCTGCGTACTGTGAATGCCTTTGCACAGAGGTGCCTGCACGATTTTGCCCATGATTGTGGTTTAAAGTAAGGCAACCCACAATTTAAAAAAAGACACTGTCGTATGTACTCAGAGAAGAGTTTGGAAATGTATGGATTAGAAACTGTTTGTTCCTGTGGGGTCTGGTTTATGGGTGCTGCAGGTATTTATGATGTTGTTAATAATCAGCCAGGAGTTTACTCAGATTAAAACTGAGATGAGCAACATTTTATGAGAAATCAGAGCAGAAATCCTGCATTGATTCACACTTTAGTGAATGTATGCTTGTGCTGCACGCAAAGGTTTTGGTGGTGGGGACATCGACAGCTTATCAAACACTAAAGAGTGGATCAGACTCGATTGTATCATCGAGGGATCTGCTGTAATTTCCTACCTATAAAGCCTTTATAAGTAGACTCAGTGTTACTTTGTTCTCTAAGCCTGGTTGTGGATAGCTTAGGATTACTATTAAAGCATTATTAAGGTATGTACCCCCTGTTGGCCATTAGAGAGAATGCAGGTTTAAGATACTTTGACACTGGCTTTCCTGGTCTAACCTTGTTGTTTTTTCTAATGTCTTCTTCCACAGTAGTCTGCTGTGTGACTCGATTTAAGAGCCTTGAAACAGTCAGCATGTGTAGTTTTTCCTCAGGCCACACCCCCAGCACGCTCAGGTACTCTGTGGGGCTGTGAGGTCACCCTCGCTCTCACACCTCATCGGCAGGTGTGACGCTGGTGTGTCTGAAGTGCATTTAAAAAAAAAAATCGTCTTGCACACGATCCTCAAGTCAGTTTCGTACATTTTATTACTGTTGCACCATTTATACAAGTACATATAATTTTGAATGCATCAATTTCCATATCATCTTTTTGTTGGTTTGCTTGAACATGTGGTGTGGAAGCAGCAGTGGTGAAACATGGGATGAAAATACCAACTGTAGTTGCCATGGATGCAGACTGAAAAATCATTATTATTTTTTTTCCACTTGACCAAAAAGACAGGACTACAGGTTCACCCAACCACGGACATGCAAGTTACTGAGTCAAGAGAGGAAGAAAAACTGAGCCAAGTGACACACGGCGCTCCTCAAGTGTTTGTTTCTGCTACGGTTTGACGAGTGCTGGGAGGAAAACGCTGAACGTCACATGGATGGAACTGAAAGGTTGGCAGATGGATGGCTGAGATGACTAAATATATACATACATATACCTACATACATGCAAAGGTGGAAAGAAGAATGCTCATTTGAATAAGCCAAGAGCAGTTTGGGGTTGCTGGTACCTTGCTTGACTGTTTTGTGCAAAAGCATTTAGCTCAATAAATTTGCTCCACTATATTCACCATGAAATATGATTCAAATGTCAGAAATTTCTTGTCCTTCCTTTTTTCTTCCTTCCCTTTATTTTGTTTTGGTTTCTTTCAGTGTATCAAAGCACGACGCTTTGATCTGGGGTCAGTCTGCTCTGTTTTCACTTGTTTGCACTGTGAGCATTGCATCACTGCACTGTGCCGAAGACATGAGCAGCGTGACGTGGTGCTACATGTGCACACAGGGTTAGAACAAGATGAAGGTTTGGGTTAAAATGCGCCCCTTCACAACATTAGCCAGGTAGGTAAAAAAAAAAGAGTTAACCAGAGCATTTAAATGTGATGCTGTGGGGTCGACGCCCATAAACCTGACGCACACCTGTGAGGCTGTTTTTGCTGGTTGCTGAGAGTTGAAAGATGCTCAGCTCTGCTCAACGCTCGATTTGTCACCATCGCTTTCTACCCAGTCGTCCAGTCACGGTGGAGGACGGGTGGGGCAAACACCACGCCGACCAACCATCTTTTCCTACTTGCACTAGTGATGACCAAGAATGGGGGGGGGGACGGGCTCAATATCACAGCTGCTGCTTTCTATCAAGTATCAATCGCTCCCATTAAAAGTCCGTTCATGATGTGATGTGTAGGACATCAGGTCTGATTAACGGGCCCGTTATCGATGCTATTTCTTTCTATGCTTCCTCCTCCCTCGTGTGTCGACTCAAACTAGGCTGCCTGCTTTGTTGGAATCCCGAACATTTTGCTGTGCGTGTTTTGTCCCAAACTATCTTTGGCTGCAAGGCTCCACAGCCATGACCAAAGATATCATCACGATTCTTTCATGTTGGTCATCTTTCATCTGGGACAGCCCAAAAATCCCACACTGTTTATGACTTCATGAGTGTTTTTGGCTTTTAAAAAACAGAAGAAAGAAAACGCTGTTCCTCCAGTGATGGAAGCTGGGTGTCAAAAGTGTGCTTGGTGTTTCAGTAAAAATAAGTTTGGGTGGATCCATCTATTAGTATTACTAGTTTTAAGTGTATCAAAGACATACTTTAGTACTTTTCCTTCCACCACTGCACAGATGTACATACATGTAACTTATATTTCCGAATCGTAAAGGAAAATGCACGAATGGAGGTAATGACTTCATCAGAGGCTCCCTTCCATGTGCAAGGCTTTTTGCATCCAGCCTTAGAAACATGGAGTGCATTACACTGAACTGGTTGCTGATGGCTCTGATCATTTGCTGAAATCCTCCCTCCTGCCTGTTCTTCAGTGGTATCAGACTGCTAGTGGCGGGAAGCTACACTGATTCAGACCTGGGTCTCGCTTAAGGCTTTTTCCGCACGCTTTTATACCAAACTGGTGAGGTTCGCTCAGCAGGACAGACCAGTGCTGTAATGTTTCTGCAGACACGTTAAACATACTGAATATCAAATGCATCCACTGGTTCGATAGAGTCGAATTAGAATTGCTTAGTTACATTTTTCAACGTTTGCTGCGTTTACTGACTGAATCTGGCAGAGAAAGACAAGTGTTGGGAGAGTTATATGTAAAGCTTTAGCTGGTCTGGCGGCAGAAAAACCTTCAAACATCATCGTTTTATTTCACAATTTAGTTTAGAAATCCTCAGATTGGAGCGTAAAAGGATCCATTGTTGACTTTTTCTCTTTAGAGCTGTTGTGCTGCTGATAAATAGAAAGCGTGTTTTTTATGGCCCTTTTACTTTCACTAAGGAAATGATTTGTGTTCCAAACAATCGCAGGATGTTTGAGGGCCAGATTTGTCTATTTTAGTTAGAAAAACACAACTGGACATAAACTAACATCACCTGCTTGGTATCATAAGCGAGTTCAAACAGCCTCTAAGGTGTGATTGTACTGCCTGCTACACCCAGGTTAGCAGAAGATAGGTCTTCAAATAAAAGAAGTCTTAATTTATACTGTAATTTGTCTTCAGATTTGGATAGAGGCTGAGAGGCTTGGTTTCTAAGAACACTGTAAAGAGCTTTTCAGCAAGGCTTTGCAGATTATCTAAGCAATACAAATGTTAAAAAACCCACTTAATTTACTTACAATATAGCTAAGGGTTTCAGTACAAAATGTAGAAGTTTATCTGAAAAATCCTACAACTGTTTAATGTCTAATGTGTTCTTCTCTGCAAAGCCCACCTTTACCGACCTTTTGAAAAGTCTTAGAAAGCCTGAACATCCTCAGTCCTCCAATGAATCTCCAAGCAAAAGCTCTTCAAAGAAAGTGGGAATTTTTAAGAGAGAAAAATAGGAAGCAACACAACCCAACAATACCACGCACAGTCACACACAACCACAAACACAACTCCACAGCACTGAAAAACTGGAGGGCGCCAGGCCAGAGCCAAAATCATGATATTCTGAAGAGGAGGATGAGAGGAAGAGGGGACAGGTTCGACTTGTGTCCAGCTGCTGAGGTGTTTTCTTAGCCTCTCCTCTTCCTCCCATCAGAACCCCCAAATTTAGACGTCCACAGACCGAATGCAGGAGCCTTCTGTGGGCTGACATGGGAATCAGGTTAAACCTTTGGGACTGTATGCGTGAGAGGGATGGTGGATGAACGGCGAGGCGTATGGCCGACATACACTCGTATCAAAGTTCAAATACTACAGCAGAAAAAAAAAATAGAATAAAACATAACAATAATAATAGCAATAATCATCTGCAGCGGTGGGAAACTTCTCCAGGTGGTTGCTTCAGTCCTCCTCATTCAACAAATCTTCATCATTACAATTATTATTATTATTGTTATCATAATATGGGTGGGCTAGTAAATTTCATTTTTCTTTAATCTTCATCGTTGTTGAATTACGTAATTTATTTCTTCATTTCCGAAAAGTGGCTGTCCATTAATCTTGAACTGCTACGGTTTGATCCTTGCTCGGTGCCTCTGTGGCGTTCGCCTCCTTGGGAGGTTCAGCGGCTGGTGTTGAACTAGGAGCGGGGGTGGCCTCCTTTACCGGTGCAGGAGCTGCCGCTGCCTCTGTAGGCTTGGGGTCAGGGGAGGCAGCGGGGGCCGTCTCAGCTTTGGCTGCCGGTGCCGCAGGGGCCTCAGTCTTTTTGGCGTCGGCCTCATCTTTGCTCTCGGCTGCTGGGGCTGCTGGTGCAGCGGCCTTAGCCTCAGGCTCCTTTGCGGCTGGGGCTGATTCTTTGGCCGGAGCGGGGGCAGCTGCTTTCTCCTCGGCCTGGTTGGGCGCCTCTGTTTTCGGCTCAGCGTTGGCGGCAGGTTTCTCCGCCTCCTTTGCAGGAGCTGCATTCTTTTCCTCCTCTTTGGGCGCTGCAGCGTCAGCTGCTGGTGCCTCTTTGGCTGCCGTGTCATTCGCTACCTCCTTAGCATCGCTGGCAGCCGGAGCCCCGTCCTTGTTGTCTTTCGGTGCTTCGCTCTCCTCAGCAGAGGCCCCCTCTGCTTTGGCATCCTTGTCTTTAGCCTTGTCATCGTTTACACTGTACCCCTTCTTCTTTTTGCTGATCTTGCCTCCCATTTTGTATCACTGGCCTCTGAAAGACATGGGGGAAAATGTGATTTTTAGTATTATAGAGAATGTATAATTAATCCATGCATTAGGTTGAAAATGCATTAAAGACATTTTTGTAAAGAGTCACTGTTTGAAAAGAGTTAAAATCTTCTAAAGTGTATCAGCAGAAGGTGAACAAACACTCTGTCTGAGACAGCTGTGTATTGTGTTGGACAGATATCAGCTGAAACTGGACTGGGCTGTGCCCTCATTTCATAGATTGTAATGGGCTTGATGGAACAGCAACCCATTCAGAGTTAGGGTTAAATTCCACCTCTTTAAATGGAATTTTCACTTATTTAGCACTGAAAAAATGTTCAATACCTATTTAGCATGTGGATAAATGCAATCTAACCCAAGCCCTGAGCGGTTTACCAGAACCTGGTGGACATTAAAAGGTTATGAACTGCTCCTCATAAGATACTGACAGCTGAAAGGCTTTTTTCTGTTTAAAATAAATCAGTTTGTTGCATCAGCAGCCTTCAAGTGCAACATTCGTCTGTGAAATGTATATCCAGAACCCATGCATTTCTGGAGCAACGTCTCTCAAACTGCATTTTTAATGCATTCGTTCAGCATGATCCACATACCCCCCCTCTTCACCCCACTGGGAGAGCAACCCAGCATGATACTTTTTCCTCCATGTTGCTACAGAAAAAGAAACTGGAACAAAGAAGTAGTTATCAGAATTATTGATGTTCACTGTAAGAAAACTGCTGAAGACAAAAGAGACTTCACTCACATATTCCAGCATCCTGGACAACAGAGACTTTCTCATCTTTCCGATCAGGACCTTCTAATTAGCGGACAAAAGAGCTTCTAAAGCTCAGATTCCAGGAGTGAGAAGTTACTGAGGAAACTCTCCGATCAAGAGTCAAGATAGACTTTTTTTTTTATTTTACAGAGAAGTATACAGAGAAGTCCCACGGCACAACAATAGCTGCTGTCACACTGTGTCGAATGGGATTTCTGGGGTTAAATCTTGTGCGGATTTTAGATTATATCCTATGAGGAGTGAAAAAGTGAGAGAACGGAAACAAAATATAAACTCTGCATGTGTCAGCATTAGCTTAAACGGTCCGATTAACACAAATTAGCCATACAAGTTCTGAAATACGTCTCCACCTGATTGGTTGTCATCCTTTTAAAATTGCCAGTCAGTTCATTAGTGTCGTATCTTAGTCTCAGTAAGATGTTAGCACCCAGGTGGCTCAATGGTGCAGCGATTAACACATTCACCTTATACACAGAAGCCATAAGCCAGCCTCAGGGGGTCACAAGCTAGTGTATTCCTAGTACTGGTTCCAAGCCCAGATAAGTGGGAAGGTTGTGTCAGGAATGGCAGCCGGTGCCAAATCAGACACGTGAATCTGTCCACTGCAGCTGAAAGTACCTCTTGGGAGGGTGCTATAATCAAAAAGGTGCTAAGAAATGTACCTTTGAAACATGTTCAGTACATAGTAAAAAGTGATATTTGAACCCAAACTGTCATCTTTCCGTAAATCTAAGCAAACCAAACCTAATGTAACCTATTTTAAACTGAAAAGAAAAAAAAACTACCTCATTACTTACACTCAGCAGGGTACAGCGACCGCACAACTACATCAAAAGGAGGTCACCTACTGCTGATGCAGCATTTATGGGATTGATAGAAATTGTAATTCCCATACAGTAATAGCTGATAATATAAGAAACGGGTTACATCCATGTAAATATGTCTTGTGTAAAACTAAAATATAATAAAATAATAAAAGCACCTCACTTTTTCACTCCTCATAGGATATAATCTAAAATCCGCACAAGATTTAACCCCAGAAATAGTACTTTCTATATTTTCTGTCATCTGTTCCAATAGTGGATGTTGATTTTAAATGTAGCCAAAGTTTCATATAATGAGGTCACTGCAGGTACAAACACCCCCACCCCCCTTTTTTGAGGGGCAGCCTATCAGAAGAAAGCAGTATTTAATGGCGCTGGAAGGGACCTAAAACTTGTTTGATGTACTGATGCTCTGCCTTAAACTTTAAGGCATCAAATTCTGGTGTTGGAACAGCAAAAATCAATTACAACCCAACATTTCTACATTCACTTTTACCACAACAGGTATGTGAAAACCTCAAACTGTACTGTAGAAAATTCCATCATCAGCAAAGAATATTTTCCTTGAAATACTCAACGTGAAACATTTAGGTGCTCTGAGGATGGTACGAAGAACTGTAAGCAGGCAGAAAGCACTGTGTGTGGGTAGGTTCAGTACACACACACACACACACACACACACACACACACACACACACACACCTGCAGATTCCTGGCTCAGTCTTTCATGAGCATCACCATCTGCCTGCTTCATAGGGGAGAGGACTTCAATGCCACAACAAATCAAGCTCATTAGGAGCAAAGGATCAAAGAAGGTTTTTGTTTCAGATATGACGCTCATATACTAATGATTAAAACAGAAAACTAACTGTCAGTCTATTCTGGATATAAAGAAAGTCTTTTTTTTTTTTTATTAAGCTGTTCTTAAAGCAGTTTGAATTGTTAAAATATCTAATTCACTTGCCTTAAACAAGATGAGAAATAAAAATAACTTCCTGGTTTCAGTGTCTAAGATATTAAACGATTGGTTTGTAATACTTTAAAGTTACATAAGCAGAAGTATCCATTGCAGAATGGTGTCTAAAAGCCAATAAGCACATAATTATTTCCTTTTTAAAGATATGAAAAAATGGTCCTGTGTTACTGAATACGTCTCAAATGTGGTCATGTTGATGCACTAACAAGACCTTATTATTATTCTTGTTATGTGGTTGACCCCACAGTATCGGTGCTGCTATTTGTAAGTGTGAAATCCGTCAAAACTGCTCTGAATACAGACGTGACCTTTTCCTCCCAATCAAACCCGACCACTGCGAGATTCTGCTGCCTACTCACAGATTCACCCTGTGAATGGGGCCGAGCTGACGCTGAATCCACTCAAAATGCTAATCGCCTTGTTGCCGCTGACTGAATTACTCCACTATTCATGCAACACTCCTGCGGACGTCCAACAGTTGGCATCTGCCAGGGCCGCCGTTCCTGCCGCGGCTTAATACGGCCCACAATGGAGGTCTCTCTGCTGCTCCACATCATTTGATTCCCGGCTTGTGCTGCCAGTACAATGACTCATGATCATCTGGGCAGACAATGGGTATTCACGCGAAAGGCATGCTTTCTCACTGCTGGTTTCACTGTTTGAAGAGCCGGGGCAGGGCTGAGACAACCTGGAGCAAAGGCCCCCGAGTTGACAAAAGACTTAATTTAACCTGCAAACTGCGGTCAGAGAAGCACAAAAGGCAAGTGTGAATGGGCCACTATGAACTTCCAATATTACTTAGTGTGGACAATAACATCAGCACCAAGGAAAGACAAAGCAAAGGCAGACACGTCTATGCCAGTGGCTCCAAACGAAGTAAAAAGGGCGCAACTCCAAGGCAGAGAGCAAAGGTCCAAAACCACAGGGCAAACTCCCGAGCCGCACGCACAAAGACAACCCTTTGTTATTGTTATCAGTTCATCTTTAAATCGATTTCTTGGCCTTTTATTCAACACTCCATAAGAATCCGGAATCAAGTGTTTCGATCCAGTTAGACGCACCTTCATTGTTCCGGCTGTGAGAAGCTAATCTTCTAACTGTGGAAATCCCTGATCTCATCGCTGTGAAATCACTTCTGCGCTCCGACCAGGGCTCATCTGCATTTACAAATCTCATAACTGTATTTCAAGAAGAGAGAGACTTCCTTATATTTAATATGTATATGAGACTTCATTGTATTTTATAGGCGAGACTTTAACCTTTATGACAGGCTGGATAAACGAACCCTTCACCTAATAGAGACCGACTGTAGTCACAGCAGGGGTCATGAAGTGAAGGGCACCTTAACACTGATCATAAAGTCTCACTGTCCACACTGGAGACTCCTACCGTCTCCCAACACTGCTGTCACTGGTTTCTTTAATCCTTGCCCAACAACAGTTGTCCCAGCACTCTGAATAATGCCAAACTGCAACCCTACAAACCAATAATCTGATGATCCTTTATGAGCTAGCACTGGGCAAGAGTGGCAAGCTATAAACTCTCTTTTAGCAGGAAAAAGCCTCACGCAGGGGACGGTCATGGCTGAGGGGAAAAAGAAGAGAGAGCAATTTTACTCTGAAGTTCTTGGAATTATTCAGTCTTGGCCAAAAGTCTACATTTGTTTTCTGAAGAAGCTGACGAACACCTTATAAGGACTTTCAAGCTCAGCTAAAGTCAAATTAAAGACACTATTGAAATCCCATAAAAGACCTGCATTCAGCATGTTTAAAAAGCAGCCTGTAGAGAGCTCTCGCCGTCTCTGGCGAGTCATCTGTCACGCCCACACACCGACACCACCGCTCAGCTCTGCTCCACTTTTTCTCTGCGTTATCACTCCAGCCTCCCTTCTTCTCCACGTCTTTGCTGCTCCCACCTGCTTCAGCTACGGTCTCCACATGCTCATTAATCTCACCTGGATCAGACACATATAAAATATAGCTTTTCTGAAGATAGATCGTACTCCTTTCTTTTAAATATTTGGTGTCTGGCGTCCCGCTGTTGCCCCTCTGGTTTGGCAGATGGAGGTCTCCAGGAGGTCACGGGGTCTCATCCCCGCCCTCAGAGCAGTGGTGAACCTGCTGGCCTGGCAGGTTCTGTGTTTCTGCCACACGAGATGACACGTTAAAGGTTAAAGCTGTCACTGTCCGACTCCCCGTCCCGCTCGGACACTCTGCCGGGAAATCAGCTTGACAGCAGAAAACAGGAGGAACTGCTGGAGCACTAATGTTAGTGTGATAACTAATGTTAGATACTATAACACTCAAGGAAATCAAATGGACTTGGGGGGGTAGGAGTGATTGCATCACTTAGAAAGATTTTTTTTTCCTGTGAAACTGACATTGAGGAGACAGTTTTGGTTTCACAGGACGCACAGACAGAGATAGCATCGCTCCCTGAGGATAAAAACAACACTTTCTCCTCCTGTGTCACACTGACCTCCACTTTAAAACAGTTCTGCACCATGAGACTGAACACATCTACAACAAGCTGTTGAAGATATCTGCAGCAGCAGAGTCTAAATCCACTCCAGCCAGTGGTGTGGATTCGGTTAGACATTTACTCCCTCCCACATTATTTTTTTTTTTTTTTT
>JASGAU010409048.1:2862-13455 GCA_030220045.1 Australoheros facetus | reverse complement strand
CACACACACACACACACACACACACACACACACACACACACACACACACACACACACACACACACACACACACACACACACACACACACAAACACACAGATACCTACTTGCTATCTTTCTCCTCATCCAAGGACAGACGATTATCCAGACCAGCGCTGCACAGACTATCGACCCAGCTAAAGTGATGAGAAAGATGGCCCACACCGGCAGCATCTCTAACCCGAGCACTGCGGTTAATGAACACACACAAAGAAAATAACAGGTAGATTCATAATATTGTAATCATTTACTCAGATCACACCTTCAGCAGGAATTTTTTGAGCAAACAAACAAGGACTGCCGTCCCTTCACCCCGAGGTGATAATTTGATCATACGCTGGTGTCAGGCTAAATAATCAGAGCTGTACCAGGAATCACTGTTGCCCAGCACTTACATGGAGCTCCAGTATACATGATGGAGAATGTGTTGATTCCAATGGTGCAGGCATAGAAGACGGGCAGTGCTCGCAATCCGTTTGGGACCGAGTCATCCTGGGAAGTAAACACACAGATGGATTTTTCACAAGAGACTCAAGGAATTATTACAAGCAAATTCGGAGTTAGTTAGCTATAAATAAGTCAATGTAAACAGGTCAATATGAGCTAAAATGAGACCACGATTGTGATCATATCACTACTCTGGTCAAAAGTTCAGCTCAGGTCAAATTAAAGGTGTTGAAATGCCGGTAATTCAACTATTCATTCTTGCACAACTGTGGCTTTTATCAAGGTTAATATGAAACATGACCAATGAGGCAGGAAAAATGTCTGACATTTAAAGAACTAAATTAGACAGTGGATTTTACGGAAGTAACAAGTCTCAGCCCTGCAAACATAAAACAAAAAGATCAAGTATTCTGATGCAAATAGCCTGCAGATGCAAAAATGAACTCATTCTGAATTTGACCCATCTATGCTATAACACCAAATGACAAATCATCCTGTGAGTCATTCATACATAATCCTGCAGTCGTGACCCCAGGATGATCTGAAACACTTCCCAGTCTGCCAGAGATTTCCCATTACATAACAACAAATGTGCGGGTGTTGTCATATCAAATGGATTTTATCTGTGCTGAAGTTCTGTCGGACAAGTTGTGTACGTCTGTGCCCGAATGTACTAAAATTCCCAGATTGGCAACTTAACTGCAAGTGCAGAGAATGCAGTGGCTGCAAATGGAAAGGCAGCGTGACAGAATTATACGCTCATCAGTGGCAACAATTTACAGCATTAGTTGCAAGTGATGTACACCTACCTTGTTGAGGATGAAATGTCTGATGAGCATAAAGAGAAGTCCGGACATGAGTCCAGACAGCAAGGGGGAGATGAACCACGATGCCACTGGAGTAGAAGGGAAAAATGTAATGAGAAAACAACAGCAAGCTGCTTGCTAAATATCTCTGACAAACTAAAAATTCAGTATTTTAATAGTGAGTTTATTCAGGTTTTCCTCCTTAATCAGATTACTATAAGTTGCTCCAGATAATCGAGCACGAGGATGCTATATGATGTACGATGGAGGCTAATAACAGGGAAGAAACGAGTATTATGTGCCTCAGCTAAACTCAATAAAGCACCGTGTTAAAGGTGAGTCATGTACTTGGCAACACAATCTGAAGACTGTTGTTTATTAAAAACATTTCTGATGTCAAACTCCACTGTGCATATCTCAGTGTGGTTTATATTCCATCAGGGTTCAGGTTTCATACAATTTTCTGCCATTACCGATCTTGACAAGCTCCATCCACTGTACGCTCTTTGTGCCGATAGCCACCAAAGAGAAGCCTATGGTGGCGCCAACAATGCAGTGAGTCCCGGAGATGGGCAGTTTGAGGAAGGAGGCAATTAGCTGCCAGACTGCCGACCCTGTGACCAAAACAGAGGCAAAAATCTAACATTTAGATCAGTTTATTTATTTGCCCAGCTCCATGCACAAAAGCGAAGAGGCGAACTGTACCAGTTAATTTCCATTTGCAGTTCGTATGACATCATGTAACAACTTAAATGAGGGTTTTGAAATTCAAAATGACTGCCTTAGGCTTGCATTGTTTATAGGAGCTGGGACAAAGGTATAATCTGAAAACTACACTAGTCTTTGTTTATTCTCCTTTAACAAAGACTAGTGTTCAAAAATTGCTCAATGATGAACAGTAATTGCAGTGTTTTTAACGTGTGATTGTACAGCTTTAAAAGGGGAATATTTTAAGATCCACTTGTGAGAACAGGTTTGTTTGAATTACCAGGATTTCTCAATAAATACTCAAGTATGTCTTCTAAATTAACATATTCATTAGAGACAAATATTATAACTAATAACATGGAAAAAGTGGTCGCTCATGTCCCAGGTTGAAAAAGTAAATGACTGTCTGAGCTTAAGACTTTAAATAGCTAATTAAAGTCAGGTGTAATAATGAAACTGGAAGTGTGGGTTCATAGAGGTGCCTCACTCTATAAATAAAGGCATAATAAATGTGTAGTGAAAAAGTGCTTCTTGAAATCATTGAGGGACCAATGAATTCAACTTCAGGTCAGCAGCCCCATGACCTGATGACCTGAAGCTCCGGAGATTTTGGGTGATGTAAGGAGACAATGACCCGGAGCACACGGAGTAAATCAACAACAGAACCGCTGGAAATGGAATTTTTAATGTTATAAATAGGCCAAGTCAGAGTCGTAACTTTAATCTAATTGAGATGTTGTGGGATGACCTGAAGAGGACTGAGGACGGGAATAAAGAGCGACCGAAACAGTTTTATAGCAGAGATATTATATGAAGGATGAGACAACCTGCCCCCAAAGAGCCAATCAAAAGCTTTACCGGGAAACTGCACTGACTCATGCACACAGATGAGGTTCAGGACAGTTTCAGCTGAGTGGTAGTGGGCATATCCATGTGTAAAAGAATGTGTAGGTAAGTGTACCTATCATTTTTCGTTTCCACAGAGAAAAATGCGGTTTAAAACTTTTTTTGTTTGTTTTTTTGTTGGTGATTCAATAAATGTGTTTTTGTTTTTTTTATAATCCGAATAAATAATTTAATTTCACGAGCGCGGGTACTCACTCCGTGCGTGGGAATTCAACAACCTACGCACAAAGAACCATCGCGCGCGAGGGGCTGCGCGGAGCTGCGCGGAGCTGAATCCCACGCGCTCGAAGCAGACTTTTGAGTGTTTGGGCAGAGCCTATGGAGCCTAATGTGATTGGTCACTTTGCCGGACAGTTCAGGTTACTGCGTTAATCCGAGTTCCGCCGTGGCTGCGACATAAGAGCTGTTTTAAACCGTATTTGTTTACAATTTGGAAAATAAAGTTCGCTGAATTAACTATCAGCAGTTATTGTGACAACTGTCACTGGATTACTCTAATAATAAATCTTTAAATCTGTAGGATTCAAAGGCAAGTTCTGAAGTCTCTGCACTCCTCTAATTCCATGTAAGTCATTGTCAGGCCTAAATCAGATACTGACAGGATACACCGCAATGTGCTGTATTCACAAACTCCAGCAAAACATCATAATATCCAGACCACAAGACGTGCTTGAGGAAGTTGTAACAATAAGTTAAAACTTCGTTTAATTCTTCATAAACAATATGCCAGTTACACAACAGTGACCTGTGGCAGCCTGCCACACCTGTATTTTCTTCTTCTTGGAAATCCCCTGTGCATAATGCTGCCCATTTGTAAAAATCAACATTTGCCATTAGTCTGTCATTAAAGTGGCATTGTCCTAATAGGAGACCCATTGTTTTCTGCTTTTACTGCAATGCTAATGTGCAAGTCTCCTGTTGATACTCAACAGTTCCTCCGTATGTTTCACTTTAAATGTTTTGTTTTCCTGTGGCTCTGAGGAAATACTTACAATGCTGCAAGGTTGGTTAACATTAGGAAAACCTCAATAAAGGTTCATCTGAAATTACATTCAAAACCTTTTGGACTGCTTTTTTGTGTGCAGTAATAAAGTGAGTGATGTGTGTTGTGTAATAACAGTAATCATAATAGATGAGGATCGGTGCATGTCACAAGCCTGATATGATTTGTTTTAAGGTTAAAGTATGTATATAATATTGATCTTAACAGTATTGACATCAGGAAAACCGCTGCATAATACTTGATCGCATGGCTGAATAGCTGAAAATAGTTCTTTGGCCGTCTGTGACACCTCCCTGCTATTATTGCCTGCTGGATAAGAATCTAAACATGTAGTGCCTAAAACATTGGAGACTGCGGGTTACTCATGACAATCAAAGTAATTTTACCCTGCGGGAAAACATCTCTCATAACACTTTTTTCATCTATACAGCGGAAAACACAGTGGTTTCTAACATTTGCAGATTAATCAGTTATTAAAAGGTCTTTTTTTGTTGTTGAAAAAAAATCAGAAAAAATATCTACCATGGTCTCTCAAAGCCCGAGGCAACAAAGTCAAATGTCTTTTTTTTAACCCGTGTGATTGTCCAAAACCCAAAGACTTTCAATTCTAAAACGTGTTAAAACACAGAAAAGAAAAACATATTTAAGTACCTGTAAACAGCTAATAAAAACACAATTAAAGAACTACTGACAGCTATTTTTTTCTGCCAGTTAATTAATCTTATTTATAGTCTCATGTAAGTTTCCAGTTTGTTTTGCAAATGATGGAGCCAAGAAATAACAGCTGTTTAGCAGCTATGCCATCAAAAGCAAAGCCTTTTTCAGAAGTAAAATGTGCAGCTTTTCTCCACTTATCTATTAAAGCAATGACTTTTTTTGTTTGTTGCAAGTATTAATGACATCTGATATGATTTTTAAGGGATAAAATTAGGTAATTATTTAATTTTAAATTAAAGTGATGGCTCTTTATTTTTCAGGCATGCCCAGTTTCATCGCCTTCATTTTTTGCACATCCATGCTACTTAGAGCTTCATTCAGGTTGAAGATATTACAGAAATATTACTTGGTCTACCTCGTAAAAGTGACCCTGGCGCTTATTCCAATATGACCTAAAATTTGCCATCAGATAAACATAAGGATTTGTATGCCTGAACCGAGGCTTAAAACATTAGCAGCAACTACATCACTCAAATTCAACTTACCAACCATGGCGCTGACCTCGCCTGCCATGAGCACGGGCACTGTCTCATTGTAGAGGTTGACATCTATGATGCCCTTCCGAATCGTCTCTCCCACTTTGGCCCCGAGCAGCATTGAGCCCAGCGTCTCGAAGATGGATGCCAGGATGCAGGCCTGCTTCAGAGTGACGACACCAGACCCCACTGCTGTGCCAAATGAATTGGCCACATCATTAGCTCCGACTGAAAATGCCAGGACGAAGGCAATGATGAAGCCAATAATCACCATCCACAGATATGGCTCCAGATCCATCTTGATTTCAGGTGGGAAAAAAAATCCAAGCAGACAAAAAAAAAAAAATCTAGCTTAAATATTCTAATAAAAGATAAAAGAAAAGTGAAGTGCTCCGTGCGTTTTTAGCGGAGGACTTAGTAAGCCCACTCCTTCTCTTCGTCCCCTGGTTATAAAGAGTTCGAGGGGAGAAGCACAGCCGCTAACTAAGCGTTTGGAGCTCAGTCCAAAGATTGGAGGCTAGTGATGGTGGGAGCAGAGAGCATTCCATAGCTTAGTGTGAGACAGCCTGTCTGCACGTTCTTTCACCTGCCGGAGAAAAGAGAGAGAGGGGAGACAGAAACAGATTAGTGTCATAAGCTATGATTACTCTTTTTCAACAGCAGCCATCTGACAACACCTCCCTGTGACTTCCTCAGAAAACCAAAAACAAAGGAGTTGGGGTGGGACTAGGAGAGAGAGGAGGGNACATAAATGAAGGATTCAGGATGGATGATGATGCAGAACTGGCTTTGATTAAACAGTGAGAGCACTCCAGCGGGGAAAGCTGAGGACATCTCAGATATCTACAAAAGGAAATCACAGTCTGCACTTCAAAGAAATCAAATCAGATCGTGCAGAGGGCTTGCTGTCAGCATTGACACTATAAAAAGCTCACTGTTTCCAGAATGAGACATGAGCAATGCTCCAAACATTAGAGAGGCTGGTATCATCTTGTCCCCACACAACAGGGCAGCTGACAACCTTTGCCACACAGTCAGACAAACTTAGACGGGACTTTATAATTTGCCCTCTTTTAATCTTAAATCCCCCCAAAATCATCTGCACTATTAATTTAATCTGATACATTGATGCTAACAGTGAACAGACAGAAATATTATTCTGTTAAATGTAGGACTTCCTGAAATGCCTCAAATTATTTGATCAAGCTGAGCCTGTTAAAACAGAAATATTCCTTATAAAGTTGTTTCAGTGATAGCCCTGTGGCTGTTATCATGCCAAATTTACATTGTTGTTGGCCTTATAATCTGCGCTCGTCGGGTGACGCACACAAGAGTTCTGTATCAAGCTTTGGAGTACAAGTTCAAACAAAACCAAATGTTCTGGTGCAGAACAAAAAGAAAAGCGTGGTGCATGCATTTAAGTTAAGACTGCAATGCAGTAAGAGCATCAGCACTGATATCCTACTGCTGCTCGAGGAGGGAGCAGTTCACAAAAGTGCACCTTTGCAGGTTAGACATTATATTATAAAACATCTCAAAATACTGAGACTCTTAAATCCAGTCTGAAAGTATGGATTATTTTCTTGTACTTCATATACTAGTGTCTTTAAGTAAGAAATGCACAGTCTGCCTGTACCTCCCAGTCGCTTCATTTCTATGTCAAGAATTATAATTTTCTCTGTTTTCACAGCTACCTGAAAATCTTTCAGTTTTGGGCTTGGTAGGACAAAACATTTAAAAAGATCTGGAACAGTTTCATTTTTTTCACTCTCTTCTGGCTTTTTGTAGCCAAAACAGTCTGAATTGTGAACATTGTTTCAAATATTGGGATTTATCGTCCTGTTAAAATAATTTGTGGTTTCCAGATGATGCTGCTGTTTACCTGTTAAAAAGCTGATCACATCACATCCACTTGAACACCAGGCAAACAGCTTCCCTTGCCACTGCTCCACAAGACTTATTTACATCACAACAACAACAACAACAACATGCTATAAAAAAAACAGATGAGGCCACCTACAGTGAAACCACGGTCTTTAAGAGACCTCTATGCCTCAAATGACTTTGTTTGGGTTTTTTTTTTGTTTGTGTCTTCATATGGCCCAGTGACAGTGTACTTCCCTCTATGGTTAAGCCAGTTTTTTAATGGGGGAGCATTAAATGTAAACAGCTCTCAGCATTAACTGACTGCATTCCTCTCCTCGTGTGTGTGTGTGTGTGTGTGTGTGTGTGTGTGTGTGTGGGGGGGGGGGGGCAAACAGCTCCTTTCTTAAATAGCCTGTGGCCAGTTACGGCTCCCTCCTCCCGACCAAGAGCTCCATCTGGAAGAGTCGAGGTCACGCACTCTTAGCGTTTATCCTTTGCTGAACCACAACAAACAGACACACAAAAAAAAGATGATAATTTGTCTTTTGATCAGGTCTGTGCAAGACCTCCATGAACCAGGATCCATTGCTGACAATGCTGAAAATTATCGCATTGCTGCTGATTTAAAATATAAGTAGACATTTCTCGGTTTTCTTACAGTAACTTAGCAGAAGTGAAGGTGAGGAGAGCTCAGAGGTTGCTAAATCTCAAAGAGAATGGGTAAAAAAGTATTTGATGATCTACTGATCCCCAAGGAGAAATTCTCTTTTATCGCTCTTTCTCCAGGGAGAGATCAGAGCACAGGTTCAATGCTTCTGATCCTGCGCTCTTTGGCTAAAAAGTCAAGAAACCTTTTGAACTTGTGTCCATCGGCATAACTTCCAAAAGTTAATAATTAATGATAAACACGCAATATAATCTAAGGTAGGCTTTTATCTCGGATTACTTAATTGCTTCCTGTCTCATATCTGCTGCTTCTGATCCTCTTGAGTCGCCATAAAAAGCTGTTTTAGAAAGTCCGGACCAACATGAACAGATACTGAAGTTACCCTAAGCTGACCTCAAACTGAACTTTTATTGAATAAGTTAAAGAATCCACACGAGACTGCTTGTTTTACACTCGTCGAATAGTGCTGTGTAAAAAAAGTGTTCTGCAGTCAATGCATTGACTCAAGCAAAGTTTGAATGACTAACAAGAGACTGTGTAAATATTTATTCTGGGGAGCAACACTACCACAAGAGGACACCACAGTCAAACATGAACCTCCACCAACAGAACCAGGCGCTGCGCAGGAGAGATGTTCACACTCAACATGACTGCCCTGAGACAGAAGTTCACATTCTGCCACTCCCAGTCACGGACACAAAAGAACAGCACTTCAGTGGCAACGTCTGTTAAAAAATGATCAGAGTACAGCACATTTCCCAACAAACACTTCCATATTGCTCTCAGCTGCTGATTTCATACCTGTGACATTTAAAAAGGCAACAAAATCTGCACTGAACTTTAAGAGCATGCAAAATGCAGCCCCCGGAGTGACTGCACATCCTCACAGGTGACCCCATGCCCTTGAACACAAGTCAATAATCCTGCCGTGACCTCAAGTATACATTGATTTGTACCCAGCCATTTAGCAAAAGCACTACTGTATGTGCTGGATATTCAGTTTCATATTCATGTGTGTGATTCAAGATAAACAGACTGTCTGGCTTCATGACCTTCAAGATGAGCCTTTACCATCTTTGCTTAAAAGCTAAAGAGAAACAGCTGTTATCTTTTCAGTTTATTTCCATTTACCAAGAGCAGGCCTTCTGTAATTGATTTGTAACGATCAATGAATAATTCATGTAAAATACGTGCTCAGCACTAGCAGAATAACACAGAAGCAAGGAAGCAGCAGAACCACGATGCAAATTGATGCACTGGCAGTAATTGCAATTGCTTTTTTGCTATCTGGATAAGAATGCACTCCATGATGAGATTTCTATTGTGCAGGTCACTGGGATGCAGGGAAATAAACAGGTGATGAAATAGTAATATACTAAATTTAATTTGAAAATTGGCAGCAGAGAGAAGAAATTACCTATCTGTTCAAACAATTTAGAAGAAATGTTTTAGATAATGGGCACACAGGATGGAGTAGGACTTGCTTTGTTAAGGAAACAAAAGCACAGTGGACATTTTGATCCCAATATTTTGCATACCAGCTTCTGCTGGTAACGCTGCAGTTTTGAACTGGGTGTTGGCTGTTATCATTTAAAGCACCGGATGTAATAGAGTTTGTTTTTAAACACTGCGGGGCTAAAACACTAAGTCAGTTTTAAAACCACTTGGAAGTCATGCTCATATTTATATGATGTAATTTTATCTGCCAGAATCAAAGAAAGGACTCCTGTGATTTCAAATTTAAACCCAACTAAGCTTCTATCAAGTTAGAAAAAAGGATTGTTATAGACTGTTATGTTGATAGATCAGTGAGTGTACAGGATGTAACATCCCGCTTTCTTAGACAGCTCAGGTGAATCATTTATAACCTTTAAAAAGTGTGCCACTTGCCGCTCTCCAAGGTGCTGATCCTGAGACCACCAGGGATGACTGAGGTGACTTTGAAGGACTTTATAACTGCAGGAGCAATAGCAATATTCAGATCACAACTTGTGTGGCTGAGGAATACTGGAATCATAAGCGAACATTTTGGATTCAGCTACCTAAGCAGTTTCAGATGAATATCAAGGTCATTGTGACACTGTTGCCTCCACCAAGAAGGTTATGTGATTGGATCATTTTGTCTGCTCATTAGTTGGCAGAATTGTATTGCTTTTAAGAAGAATTTGCATGAAAATGTTGCCAGGTGAGACACTGCCATTCTTAAGCCTAGTTTAAGGTAACCGCATTCATTGTGTCACACACAAACTGTGATGTCATATTTTACCATCATGGCTGCAGTCTTCCCCTGAACAATAGGTGTCGCTACAGAGAGAAAAAAAAAAATACAATCATCATCAACATCAGCTCTAGCATACGAGTAGAGGAAATCCAAACAGGAAGCAAAGCAAGTGTGGAGTTTATTTAAATTCTCATCTGTTGCAGTGTCTCCCCCTGTATAATCTGGGAATCTCTGAGCTCCTGCAATGACATACAATACCAGTCAAAAGTTTGGACACACTCGCCCATTCATATGAATGGGCGAGTGTGTCGTAGGTAAAATATTTTGTTTTAGAAACCCATACACCATAGCTTATTACACCACTTCTGCATTTCAATCATCTGGTTAACTTATAATTCCAAATTCTGAATTTGAATTTTGGGCCTCTCTTTTCTGTCCACTGAGAGTATGAGGTTTAATCTTTGAGTCACCACCAACTTGTTCCCAAAGCCAGAGCCTCGCACAGCAGCGATGTGCCGAGAGATCCCAACAAAGCAACCCTAAATAAAAACATGTGAAAGTGACTCTGTAAAGAAATCTGCTCTTGATTATTTCTGGAAGACTAATTTTCTTCCTGTGGGTGTCGGCTGCCCAACAGTATCCATAACGAGAGCACTGACACAAAAAAAAAAAAGACTGAAGTGGGTCTTCATGTTGTCTGTGTCAGAATATTTAAGCAAAAGGGAAACCTTTAAACC
>JASGAU010409043.1:2856-17856 GCA_030220045.1 Australoheros facetus | reverse complement strand
GAGATATGCCCTCGCTGTTGGATTACGTAACCCAATCCCCCGACCATGTCTCCTCCCAACAGTAGGACTCCAACGCTGGCTGCACCGTGTTGGAAAAACAATGTCCTAGATGCTGGTCCAGCTTGGATTCCTGCCAACTTTAGCGTAAATTAAGCTGACCTGAGCCAGTATTACCATTAATTCTGCTCCCTTCCACCACCACCACCACCCAGTTGTTGTAATGTATGCCCCTCTTCTCATGCCCTTTGTCCTCTTCCAAGGACACCATCCCATCAGCTTTCAGACTCCACCCCCTACAGCCATCAGCACTTCCAGCCAACCCTCTGGGTAGCTGCTGTTCCTTGGAAGTAACTCCTGCACGCCTTGATCACTCTGACCCGACTTAATTAGCACTTTTCTTTGATTGAAAAGTGAAAACGGTTTGGCCACCAACTGTTAACCCACATTACTGTGAACCTCCTTTGCAGTGTTTTGTCTAGGAACCAACTACCTGAATAGAGATAAAGCAACAAGTAGGAAGGAAATTTACATTGTTAGTTATACAAGAGTACTTTCAGAAAGTGACAAATTTCCTTCATTGAATGTAATCCCGGGGTATTTTTGTAAGACTTTTTTGTATAACAGTAAAAACTGAGAGAAAACGTGTATCATAAAAGGCTCTCCTGTTCTTCTAAAATATCTTCTGCGTGCCGATGTTGCTGGTCCTGCTGGGAAGTGTTTCGATAAAAGTTTTATGACTAGTAATTACTCTGTCTTCCTTTTGTATCCACAGTCCATGAACCTGTAACCTGTCAACTGTCTGTGAAACCCTCGTTCACACCATTGATTTGATTCACAGTATTCCACTTTGCCTTCTTTGCCACTTCCTTTATTTTTTCAAGCTCTAAAGAGTTTGGGATAATCCAGTGAAGCACTTAGCACAAACCTGACCCACTGCAGATCCAGATTCAGAAAGGCAATGCACAGAAATGTGTGTGAATAATGATAAATGTGTGGAAATGTTTCCGTTGAGACGTCTATCTTGTGTTCCCAGCATCGATTGTGTCTTTACTTGTTTATTGTTTGTACGTGGATCATGGTGTGTGATCTGATGTTTTTAGTTGAGTTAACTTAGCTGGGCTGAGGGCATTTTCCTCTAAATACTGCGTGACATGCTGCTGCACATGCAAATTGTATGTGGGTGTGCATTTTTGTGTGCGCTTGCCTGCATTGCATTATCATGGAACTCCTAGGTCCTGCGTATGTGGTAACATTTTTTTTCCCCATGCAGTGATGATATGATGAGATGTTTTCTATGCTGGTAATTTTCTTGAAATGAGAACCTTTGATGGGAATCTAAAGCATTAGCTCAGCAGTGTAGCACAAAATCATTATACATCATATGAAGCTAGTTAAAGAGTGCAAATGCTTGTCCTTTGCCAAGAACTGTTTGGGCAAACAGTAGAGCATTGGGACAGTAAATAATGTATTTAATCCAGTTACATCAACTACATTTTATTATTCAGTCTATGCAACAGTGTATTCACCAACTTGTTAGACTTGCATAAACAGTTGTGATCAGGAGTTCACATAGAAAAGAATTGGGTGCACAAGTTTGAATTCATTTTGGATTTTCTCTAATCTACACAGAGTGGAAAGTATGTGTACAGGCTCAAATATATACATATATAAATGTCCCTTAGCAAGTTACACCTCAACCAGATGCTTTTGAATTATGCCATCAACAAGTTTCTGGCATTATTCTGGCTGGATACTTGACCTCTCTCATTGGCAGAATTAGTAGAGTTCATTTAAATTGGTTGGTTTCCTGGCACAGACTCAGCTTTTAAACATAGTCCATAAATTTTCAATACGGTTGAGGTCGGGGCTTTGGGAAGGCTATTCTAGATGCTTATTGTTAGCCTGCTTCATCCATTCCAGAAACAGTTTTGATGTGTGTTTGGGATCACTGTCCTGTTGGAACAGCCAAGTTTCAACCATCTAGCTGTTGATTTGAAGTTGGAAGAATTTTGAGGTAGTCCTTATTCATGATTCCATGCACTTTGTGCAGTTACCAGTACCACTGGCAGCATATTATGTATGCTATCAGTATCAAGAACTTAATAGGCCTTGGTCTTGTCAAGTTAAGAGCTTGTCGAGCCTTCAGCACCACCTATTAAAACATTTGAGTGTATGTGCATACTTGTCTGTATGCATACTTTCGACCCTGTTTGGGTCAGAGAAAATCCAAAATAAATTCAAACTTGTGCATCCAATTCTAGTTTGTTTTAAGTGATTAAAGATGTATGCTGTAGAATCGTTCCACCTTGGGAAAAGAACAGTTCAAAGACATTATTAAAAGCCCAAAATTAATAGGACATTCATGCCTGTGATGAATGAATGTGAACTTCTGACCACAACTGTACGTGTACAATGAAGTAGTTTTGTTCGATTTGATACTAATACTGTAGTCATATGTCAGCCCCTCTGTTTATCATCCTTGTCTGTGTGAATTATGACCGCTGCTTATCCAACAAAGCTGAAAATGAAATTGCACTTTAAACTCAGTGTGGGCTCACTGAAAACTGATGTATTTGTGGGGGTTTTTTCATCTTTGTCATAAATCGTGTGATCTGTCTGCAAAGCTGCAGAGCTGAACATTGTCATGAGACTGGAGAATTTCTGCTGAGTTTTGCAGGATTTAAGGCTTGCAGTGTCTGGTCCAAGTGGATGGCCGATGGCTCTTTTTTATTAGTCACTTTGAGGCTGTTCTTTCTCTCGTCTTGTTGGATCTGCATGAGCTCATGTCTTCAATTCTGAATAATAAAAAGCTAAAACATTTAGTGCGTGCTGGATTTATTTGAGTCTGTTTCTGAGGGGGTTTTTTCATTTGTTTTGAGTAGGCAGTTCATTTATAGTGGACCTATTATGCTTTAACTTATTTTCTTTTTCCACAAAGTATTTATTGGTTTTTATTCTTATAACATAAAAGTTATAAATGTTACAAATTGTTTCATTCTGAAATCTGAGGGGAAAAAACTATAAACACAAACTGAACATGTAACACAAGAGAACTTTCTTATAGACACCCAGTCACCCAATCACAGTAATACTGATAGCAGGCTCCAAATAGTTCAAACAGGGTTCCCAGCTGCTCACCAGTCTCCTGTAGTAAGATTTTCTTCCTTGCAGTATAAGTAAGAATACAATACAGTCTCTTATTTATTAATGGTATGGATCTAGCAGAATCTAGATTTTAGGGTACCCTAGAATGAGAGACTTGGGCTCCATCTCCAGTTTCAAAACTAATATATTTTCCTAATAATACACTAGAACAATACCTTTGCAGCATATGATGTGTGACCTGAGACAATAAGTATCATTTGCTATCCTACATTTCAGCCACATTGGTGACAGTAGGATTGAAATTAAATTACACTTAAGCGTTTCGTTATTTTCTGCCTTAGATGCTGTAATAGAAACTTCCAATAATGGATGGTCATTAAAACATGACCGAAGTTGTGAATGACGAGGTCAGCCTGTGTAAAAGTAATCCCTGTGGGCCAAAAGGGTCAGGCTTCAGACTGCTTGAAATGCTCAGTTTCAGGTATTTCTCTCTGCTCTTGGCTCTGCATAATGTCAGTGAGAGCAGATACCCTTATACAATCATCTCAGGCACACAGTTATGACTGAGCACAGAAACCTCCTGTTTACAAAGCACAGCCAATCAGCATTGGCTTTTTAGGTCATCCCAGTTTTAGCGCCTGTCTCTAAAAGACAGGCGCTAAAACTGGGATGACCTGAGGCCCAGTATGACAGGGATTTTCCATCCATCCATCATGCTGATTAATTCTTTCGATTAATATAAAAAGGCACTTTTGACAGCCCATATGTGGCATCTTGCCATTTCACTAGAATTTACCTCGCCCCATCTCCTTATCAGACACTTTCATACAATCCAACAAAGATTCAGAGCTCTCTTACAGTAAGCCACATTAGAGAGGATGTTTATGGTAGTATTAGTGTTAGGCAGTTTCTTCTAACAGATGACAGACAGATTGAAAACTGTTCTAATCTCCAGTCCAGCTGAAGATCATAAGTCAGGTAGCTTCTTTCTGCTTCAGGTGGTGGGCTGTGTGCAGTGTGCTCAGTACAGTAAAATAATTCATTTTCCCCTTAAGTGAACTCGTCATTGCCAGTCAGGGCCTTTGATATGTCACACTTCCCAACATTTAGTAACTAAGCGAATGGACTCTGATCCCCTTTAAGAAGTTTTTTTTTTTTTTTAAAGAAGTTGATTTTATGTTTTTTAGGTGAAATTATTGCACCACCAGGCCATTTGGGAAGCACTGGAGGATGTGATGGTAAATGGATTAGTTCTTATATAGCTCTTTTCTACTCTAGCTGGGCACTCAAAGCACTTTCAGTGGCAGTGGCGTAGTGGGTAGGCGCTCGCTTTACAGCCGGAAGGTTGCAGGTGCGAGCCCCTGTCCCTGCGTTGTGTCCTTGGGCAAGACACTTAAACCACATTGCCTAACGGTAGCGCCGGTCTCTGGCTGCATGACCGCAGATGCTCGTCTCTGGATGAGTGATCTGAAACCATCATTTCGTTGTGTGCCTTATGCGCACAATGAGTTACATCTTTATACAACATGTTTGCATTAACCCATTCACACACATTCATGCAAGCACTGTTTGCTATTTCAAAGTGCTTTCTGTCAAACATTCACACACATTCATACTCCGACAGTTGCATCAGAGAGCAACTTGGGGCTCAGTATCTTGCCCAAGGATACTTTGGCATGCAGACTGGAGCAGCCAGGAATCGAACCACCAGTAGTAGATGACTGTGACTGTGGCCGCAAATATTAGAAAAACAGAAGCAGTGATAAATTGTGAATCATGTTTCCCAGTTGGTTTTTATTCTTGGATTAGTGGAGTCCAAGACTAAAATCATGGAGCTGAAAATGAGTGTAATGCATAAATTATCCAGTTATCTGAAGAAAGTGTGGAATATGATTTTCATTTTCTTGGGAGTTATAAGGCGTCATGCATGTTACATTTGTTTTATAAAAACTGTCTTTAACCTGCAGGGGGAGGGTCCAAATGTTGCTAAAATTTTATTTCTGAATCAAGACTTTTATTTTGCAGCAATAAAATATGATCTTATATTATCATTTTAGGCATAATTTTAAAAAAAATTATTAAACAATTTCCTCCATCTTCTTTCCTTTGATATATATATTTTTTCCTAGTCATAGATGCAAAGTCAAGGCTTACTTACTGATAAATTTAATAATCACTCCAACACACACAATGCCAAAGGCTGAAAATGGGCAGCTATCCTGTGACTTTCCTGCTGCGACAGGTCGAGGAACCTTCAATGTTTGCGTTATCTGCTTATTAGAGCTGAGCTTTTAAATTACAAGGTGTCTGTGTGTTGTTGGGGAAATACCACTCAACAAAACTGAAATGCATCATAGGCTAAATCTGAGCATTGACAGCCACAGAAGGCTGATTGGATCCATTCACTGCCAAGAAATTCTGCTCACCAGTATGTCTGAGCTTCTTTCATACTTAGCCAGCACTTTCTCTCCTCATGCTTCAGCAGCTGCTCTATGCTTTTAAGACAGCCTTGTTTTGAGACTGACTATTGGGGGTGGTGGTAGTGGTGGTGATGGGGGTTCTCAGAGTTTCAGTATCCCTCCCTCAAAGCCACTGTGGACAAACAAGCTGGCAGATGAGAGCAGATTTAAAATGCTTCACAATGGAGGCTGGCATTATCTTGGGTCTGACAGTATGATCCCAGACAGACGCGCTCACCTACTTTCTGCCACTGGGACGCTGACAGAAAATTAAGTGGGTCACATTCTGTCTCTCTTCTTGCTGAAATGCTCGTCAGGGGCCGGGTTGCACAGTGTTGACCAATTCAAAAAGGAGTTTTTGAAAGAGGACACAAAAGCCAGAGAGTGTTTTTGTATTTTCCCAACATCTGTCAGCAAGATTTGTACAGTCTGACCTCTATAATCCTGAAATTTTTCACCAAAATTTTTCTCAGTAAATATTTTAACCATTTTAAAAAAAGAAAAAAGAACCAAGATTGCTTTACCAAACAGGATGGAAGTGAGAGACATAAAATGGTTGAGAACATGAATCACAGGTTTCAGTAAATGTCCACTGAGATTTGCAGTAAAGTGATGCTCCTTACCATTCAGACCTGTGCTCATGTGATGAAAAGTCATCAGTATAATCAACACAGCTGGCCAATGTGCAGCCATGGGATTGGGATGTTTTTATGAGTTTTGTATTTATATTTGTGATGCTGCTTCTTCATGCTTGTCAATGTGAATCTTATTCTGCAGCATCCTTTGATATTGTCCTCATTTCCCACGAGGCATCTGCTGCATGTGAATTATATAACCAGAAATGATTTCATTCAATTTAATTGGGAATTGAGAAAATGGCTTAGAGAAGCAATGAGTGGGAAAAAAAAAAAACTGGGCCAAAGCGCTCAATGGATGATGGACAGCTTGTATCGCTCTCTGGTTCAGATGCAGCAAACCTTGTGGAGCAGCGAACTTACTGTTATGATATCTGTGGGATTAATGTATTCATCTGTGTCTTTCAGCAGATATTTTTTCAGATTTTCAGGCACTGCTTTTAGTGCATATATTCATATAGACAGGTTAGAGCTCATTACATCAAATACATATTTCCAAAGAAAATGCCCACTTTAATTTGAATCTATTTTCCATTCTGAGTTGATTTATGCATTTACCACTGATATCAGCAAACTGAATATAGCTTTGGTTTCTTCTGATCTTACTTATACAGAAGTACAAAAAAAACAGTTCTTACAGTAATGCAATAAAACAGGTTCAAATCCCATTAACTGCAAAATCACTGGGTCCAACATTTCCCACAGTAAGTAAATGTATTTATATAGTGCCTTTCAAGATACAAACTGCAAGATGTTGTGTATCAAATAAAGCAACATAGAACAAAAAAAAAAACTAAAGGCCAGGAGTAAAATTGCACAAGGATGATTTTGTCTAAATTAAGGGATGGGCAACAAGCCCTGACCTGAGAGTCCTGCTGCAAAAGCTCACTGACGTAGGCTGGTGCTTTACCATGCAGAGCGCTGAAGGTAAAAACCAGAACTTGGAATTGAATTCTGAATTTAATGGGGAGCAAGTGCAGTGAGATCAGCAGAGGTGTGACGTCCCAGTCCTCAGTGCATCGGGACCGAGGATGGTTCATTCAGCCACAATGGCCATGAAATTCTCTGTGACAGTAATTTTGACAACTGTGCTGCATTCGAGGCTCGAATCAAGGCCAGAAGTAAGTTAAAAGACAAGAGGGTGGATGTGGATGATTTTTAGTAATTCTTTATATTATCCAAGATGTCTTTGTGTGGGAGGTTATACAGCTTTTTTCATTCTGAGCAGCACTAAACATAATGAGCATGGTGATATTAAAGTTTAAAAACAGCAAGGCTTATAATTAGAAAATATTGTTTTCCAAAGATATCATTTTCATTGCATTTTGAAATAGAAGTCTGTGGCAGATAAACCCAGTACTCATACTGTCATATCCTGCCGGCTCACAGAGGCTTATGATCATATCACATGGTCTTCATCACCAGACTGTTTGCCCTGCTTCCAGGTGAGCTTCAGCATAAACATTCCTTTGTTTTGGCAGCGGGTAGCCCTTCCTATCCATTTGCCGTTACCTTGAACTGAGAGCTGTTTGTTTTCTTCAATAATTCTCCCTCAGATTAAGTGCTTTCTATAGCAGTGAGCTCCTTTTTAATATGACTGACGCAACTGCTACTATTTAGGGTACAAAAAAAGGCTCAAGTCAACCTCAGTTTGACGTGCATCAGCAGTTACACATGAAAGGATTAATCAGCTTTATCCACCCATGCTACCAAACTGCCCTTCAGCAAGGCACTCACTGCAGCAGGGGATTTTTGTGGCCGTGGCGTGACCTCTGCAGAAATACAGAGCTGCAGAGAAATGCCCCAGCTTTGAGGATGAATTAATCCTCCAATTTCTCCCCCTACACAGTTGCATGTTCCAGTGACTGGCTACGTGTTTCATTTCAAACATGGTGTGAACTCACAGCCAACAAATTCCAACATACTGTTACAACCACTGCCGCAGTCAACAAGCTGTTTACTGAAGATACTCGTCACCTACACTTGTTCATGATGGCTTAATGGTTGAAACCTCCAGATCAATCAAAACAATCCTGACTCAAGATTAGATCAACAAGAATGATCTGAAGCTTACCTTTTAAAGCATGACTGACAAACAGGATGGGAGGCTAAATTTAACTTTGCCTTTACAGTTTAAAAAAAAGAAAAATCAGGTCAGATGGGACAGTGCACCACTTTGTCCTTGGTTCCAGCACGTAAGAACCAAAAGGCTATCAACTGTGTATGTAACACATGTTGCCATCACCCTAATAAGCCTTTAATGCCCGTGAATGGAGTGTCTTTACTCGATTACAGTCAACAGGGTGCAGCAGTCATAGCAAAGTTTATGTGGGGTGGGGGTGAGCTGCAGTTGTGTAATTTTGATTACCACGGTGGTAAGCATGTTGGAGGTGATAATCTTGTTACACTTTGTTTCATCTATGAAGAAAATTTGCTAAACTTCGGCCTTCAGAACAACATGTATATACTTCCTGTAACTACCCACACAGGACAAAAGTTCTCACAGCACTTGAAACAAGACACTGGTGCTCTCTTCTGGACACTTACAGACTTAAACACAGTGTGGACAGACAGGTTTACAGTGATCAGAAATCAAACAGCAGCAGCTTTGTTCTGTTAACACCAACTTTATTCATAACAACGGGGTGGGGGAACAGATCTACTGAGCAGGTTGCTGCTGTTCCGGCATGCTCCTGATGATGTCAGAATCGCCTGAAGTGGAAAAGATGAGCAGAGTCAGTGGATTCAAAGTGAAACATGTACAAAGATGCACACTTATATCACCCGAAGAAATGCTGCATGTCTTTAATACCCCATGCAAATAAAACAATGTTGACATTATGAGGATAAATGTTGCCACTGGAGCATTTATGAACTGGATGGAAAGTGCTGGCAGTTCCAACTAAGAGCTCTGACCGGCATTCATCTAGCAAACCACTAGTCCTGAGTGGGACCATTAAAAGCAGGTCTGACAGGCTCAAAAATTTGCAGAGGAAAAAAAAAAAAAATTAACCCCACTCTACACCCCAGTGCAGAGAGTTTTGAGTATGATGCTGATGCATGGATCAGGTTACCTCTACAGTTCACTTCTGGTTGCTTGTTTTTCAAACAAAGAGCAGTTTAAAAGCCACAACAAATGTGTTAAAGATCTACACGCAGCACCACCTTTTCCTGACACCTACATGCAATCAGCCCACTTGCATCATCCTGTCTGCATCTTAATTTTATGTGGTAAATGCCAGTACCCTAGTATTCGATAACTAATATATAGTTGGAAAGTTTAATACGTGTTCCAGCACTAAAACGTTGTTCTGGCTGAAAATCTTGTAGATTGGTGTTTGTGCATTCGCTGCCCATGTATCAATTTATCTACCAAGCAGTGACGCACACCAGCTGGTGTCACAAACACACCCCACTGGTCTTTTAAACATTTTATCCAACAGCATAGCAACATCTAACGTAGTGTTGTGGAGATGGAGTGGTTCAGTGTTTGTGAGTTTAGATCATCTGCTGATGGATTTCACAACAAAAATGGATACTCACCAGGGTCGATGATCGCCAGTGTGCACACCCTGTAGTATTTGCCGCAGGCTGTGCCCAACTCAATGTTGTTCCCACTGTAGTGGTGGACACCAGTCTTGGCCAGCATAGCATAGTATTCAATCTCAGATTTTCTAAACAGGTAACAGACAAAAGGCAAAATGTGAGCGAAAGGAGCATGTACTAAAATACTGCAAATATTAGCTAAAAGACAATTTAAAATATACATAAATGGGTGCAGATAAGTCCTACTGCCAGAGATTATTCTAACACTAATGATACTACAGAGGTTTCTGCAAAGTATTATTTGTGTTAACCAATTTATAATAACTAACTTAAATTAGTTAAAATTGTAACCAATATCTAAGCATCTTCTGCAAAGCAATGCTGGCTGAGATTAGTGTGCAATGAAAAGCAGAGATCTTAAAACTTTACTGAATTATGACGGATACAGCTAAATTTCCCCACACAGTTAAAATGGTAGAGCCCTGTAGCTAGTTATATCACATTAGTCTTGGCCTTTTCATTAATTGGTCAATGGCAAACATTTAGCTGCCCTTATTTACTCAAACTAAAACATTTACACATGCGGACTTCTACACTTCTGCACCGGAAAATAGCACGCCAAATACAATCTCTATATATTCACAGAAATTACAAGGGAGGCACCGACTGTCAAATTCCAGGCTGATAATGATATTTAAAATAATTTAGAGAGACAACTGAAGATGACTGTTCATTTCCACTGTAGGTAAACAGATCATCACTATAAAAACTAGCTTAAATATTTATGTTTTGGCACCATCTGTGAACATTTAGCCTTTGTTAACCCGAGTAATTACAAAATGCAGTTTTTAAATGATTTATTAAGGTGGAAAAAAAAAACTGTCCAAACCTACCTGGCCCTGCGTGGAAAAAAGTAACCGCCCCTAAACCTAATAACTGGTTGTGCCACCCTTGGCAGCAAGAACTGCAATCAAGCATCTATGGTAACTGGCAATGAGTCTCATCACTGTGGAGGAATTTTGGCCCACTCTTCTTCACAGAATTGTTTTAATTCAACCATACTGGAGGGTTTTCCAGCATGAATAACCAGTTTAAGGTCATGCCAAAGCATCTTAATCTGATTTAATCCCAGACTTTGAGTAGGCCACTCTAAAATCTTTTTGTTTGTTCAAGTGTTTCAGAAGTGGACTTGCTGGTGTGTTTCAGATCAGTGTCCTGCTGCCTAACCCAACTGAGCTTGAGCTTCAAAGTACAAACTGATGGTTGGACAGTCTCCTTCAGCATTTTTTGGTGGAGAGCAGAATTCATGGTTCCATCAATTACAGCCAGTCCTCCTGAAGCAGCAAAGCAACCTGAGACTATCACACTACCATGTTAAACTGTTTGTATGACAGTCTTTTTTATGAAATGCTGTGCTAGTTTTACTTCAGATGTAGTGGGACTCAAACCTTCCAAAAAGCTCAACTTTTGTCTCACCAGTCCACAAAATATTTTTTGGCAAATGTGAGATGAGCCTTACTTAACAGGTTTCCCTTTATTTATCATTGTTCCTGAGCAACACAGTAAAGCCCTTCCATTGCCTTACCTACAACAGCTTATGGGGGAAATGTTTAGCAAAGTCTTAACTACTGAAACTGTGATTGGTGCTCTGATATACCTGAGAGCTGGGCAGTTGTTGGCGAGGATAACCAACTTGGCTTTCCCCTGACGGATCATCTTCTGGGACTGCTTGTAGCCCAGAACGTATTTTCCGCTCTTCATCACCAGCTGGAGCCGGGAGTTGATGGACTCCATGGACTTTTTCTGAAGAGACAGACACACACACACACACGCACAAACTTGAAGTCAGTGACAGAACAGGAGCTACACACCTCTCACACTCCACTACATATGGGATTTAATCAATATGACACCTGTAATAAGACACATGAAGGCGGACATACAAATCCATGTTTTAGCGTAACATTTATAGCATAAGTGTCCACGCTGTTGTCATTTTCTGATAGATGTTTTCTATAAATTAGCATTAGCTCTACTGCCGGTTCGGCTACTAAACAGACGGACATCAATAAACACACACAACAGTCACGTGATTTTAAAATATTTAAAGCAACCATAAACAAAACAAAACAATGCGTGTCAAGAACAAATAGTTTTAAGCGAAGTGCTATAGCGTCAGCTAGCAGGCCCCGGCAGCAGCGTCTCCACGTGAAGCCATCCGCGCAGCAGCGTGTGCACTCACCGTCTTCTTTGCGGCCACCATGTTTGAAGTTTAGTCCGGACCGGCCAACCTGCGGGCAGAGGACCGTAGTTAAACCGTGGGTCACAGCAAAATGTGAAAATGTTATGAATTTTAAATTTTTTTCTAAATACAACTCGGAGCTCGTCTTACTGTGAGCTTACTCCAATATGGCCTCGGAGAGAAAGGAAGTCCCAAGGTGCACCGCGCTGGTATCCATCGGTGAGCGCATGCGCGAAACAGGACCCCGCAGACGGCTCAGGTTTTTTGGGAGACATTTACAGTGCACAAAAGCTTTAATTTAAAACATTTTACTAAACATTTAAGTAAAAAAAAAAAAAAGATTTTAGCTATAATATATTTATTTTAAGTAAACTCAGGGTGCTTTTCATAAAAACAAGTATTAAGCTATTCTTTAATATGCCTAAGAAGAAGAAGACGACGAAGAAGAAGAAACAGCCTTCCCACAGAGGGGAAATTTGGGTGTAACAGCAGCAGCAGTTATTATAAATACAAATATAATAATTTACATTATTAAGAAAAAGAATATATACATAAAAACAACAAACAAAATTAACCATAATACTAATACTAATACTAATAATATACAATGTACATGATGTGCCTGTGTGTTGAACCTTAACAGGCCGGACTATTTACAATATATTATATATTATCCTACAATGTGTGGGTTATTGTGGTTTTGTTGGGAGCAGTGAGGGTTATACAGTCTTACAGCTGCTGGGAGGAAGGATCTGCGGTAACGCTCCTTTGTGCATTTAGGATGCAGCAGTCTGTCACTGAAGGAGCTCTCCAGTTCAGCAACAGCTTCATGCATGGGGTGGGAGATCTTGTCCATCAGTGATGTTATTTTGGTATACTAAATATAAGTATACAGGAATGCAGTTACACCCCTTAATATCACCTGTATAATTTCTTAACTAATGACTCATATGATTATGATTAGCTATTTTTATCAACGTCATGTGATGCTGAATAGTGTTTTGTTTACAGATTGTACTTTCCACTTCAGAACGTTGGTGCTTTTATTTTTTTAAGTCCAGTGTAGCACTCTGACAGCGACGCCTAATTTAGGCTACTTTAAGTCGATGATTAAATCGATTATCACTGCAATATTAAAAAGTATTAAAAATCTTGGTGTTTTTATGGATAGTTCCTTGACTTTTGACAATCAAATCAGACTTCTGCAGTTCCCTGTAGGTAGGATTGCTTAATACATTTCAAGAATTGTATTAATTGATTTTTAAAGCCCTCCGTGGACTATCTCCACAATAAAAAAATTTTAATTCCAAATTTAGCCACTGAGGTCACCATCTTCCTTATTTCAGCTGCTTTTAGTCGAGTGTCAGGATTTGGCCAAACTCACACTAAATGTTTTCTGTTTTGTTTTGTTTGTTTATCTCTTTTCTTTGACTGCTTTTAGTGCTGTTGGAATTCAGTTATGTTTTTATTCTTATTTTCTGACTTGTTTGTTCAGTTAGTGTTTTCATTATGTTGACTAATTATGTAAATTCCGTGTGTATTATTTGGTTCTTGAGACTTGGATTACAACTGAGTGTGCTTGTAAAACACTTTGGGTCAACTTCTGTTGTTTGAAAATGTTCTATATAAATATAATGGTCTTGACTTATTACAATATTAAAGTTACGCAAGCTAAGTAATATTAATAAATTATAATAATTCAGGACTAAATTAAATATTTTATGCGCAATTTGGATATCTCGCTGTCAGTATTAGGGATATTTTCTCTTGTTAGTTAATTTCTACGGATGACTTTGCAGACGTTTATGCTTTTTGCTCAGTGGCACGTCGGCAGTAGGGCTATTTGTTGCTCTGGTGAGAGCGTCGCGCTTCACTTTCCCCGCCCCCAGAGGTGGCCGCTGCGCTCTGACTGAATAATGTATTTTTGTCCCTGAGCCAGCCTCATGGGAACAACCTAAGTTACAGGACACAACAAAAGCCCACATTTCACCTGCGTGCCCAATTGGAGATACCACAACACAACAACCTGAAGCCGTGTAGCGGAGGAAATGTGCGTAATTACGCGCGGGACTGAAGGAATTTAGCAACCAGACGGTGCGCTTAGTGTCTCCTCCAGGGGTTTCTCCTTTTACAGAGGCGATACTTATGCACGACGTCATCAGTGCATCTACAGTTAGTCCTCACCTCTTAACTCTGAGCTCACAGTCTTTTATGTGCACAGGACAGGATGGGATGCTCCACCAGTACCCAAACTTCAGCGGTAGACACGACTCGACCAAGTGCTAAACCCGAGGAGAGTAACGGAGCCAGCACTACAGGTGAGGGGGAAAGTATAGAATAAAAAATATTCTATATAGAATAAAATTAATTTAGTGAGATTATTTGGAAATACAAATAACATGCGTTCAATGGAAGATATAATTTAAGTGGACACACTTGATATCACATGATTTAGTTACAAAAAAGAGGTGATAGTTTGACTGGAAAGAATGCTGTCACACCCAAAAATTATCTGTTTCTAAATGTACTCACATTCTATTGAATTCAGATTTGTTAGTCAAAATCCTTTAAATTATGATTTTTTTCCAATGAACACTATAAATAACTTCCTAACATGCTGGGGGGAATGTTGCATCATCCCTTTAACTATACTGAGGTGAACACTGTTCTGATAAGGATGGCTCAGTCTAAATGCAAATTACTACTGTGGCATTTCTCTGTGTACAGTATCTGATGTCTTTATTTTTAATGAGGCACAGCTCCACTGTGACAGGATGGGAAAGTTTATTGTCATTATTTAACGGCGGTTCCTGGCTCTGTCCTCTCTTAGACAGAGACAGGGGCATGAAAGCAGATTTAGTGACGGTCTACAGTTTCATTAGGAAATGGAGAAGCCACTCTGGACACTCCTTTGTTGTAGTGGGTCAGCGATGGCTCCGGCTATAGTACAAAGTGGCACACGTTTCGAGGTAAAACACCAACACTGGAGCCTGTGCTTTGCATTCCAATGGGG
>JASGAU010409041.1:0-24945 GCA_030220045.1 Australoheros facetus | reverse complement strand
GAGTCTTGTACTCATGACCTCAAATATGCTGCACTCCACTATACTGGACCTTAATCAAAGGACTGTTTTTAAAAAAAAAAAAAAACCTTTTCTCACCTGCTTTGGCAAATGTGTAAAACATTCATGAAAGGATATGTGGATGCATTAACAACACAACAATATCCTTGGTGATCTAATTTGTTTGCTTGCCCTCGGGGCTATCCTCTGTCTTTTAGCTGTCGCAGAATCCAGTGTTAATTACTCTGAAGCCTTGACACAGGAGAGCGTGGAACCTCCTTAATCAAGCCAAGGAGATAAATTGGCCTGGCTAGGCTCCATGACAGCCACATCACAGGGGATGGGAGGCTCACTTCCTCCAAATGAGCTCTATATTTTTTTTTTTTAAATTAGCCTCACTTTATCTTTTCTCACAGCGTTTGCAAGCAAGCAGATATCGGAGAGATTCTGTTCTCAGAATTTGCGACGGAGTTAATTGGTGTGTAACACTGAGCTCTGCTGCAGATATGAAAGAGATCTGAGCTTCGCTGCAGATGTGAGGAAGGATCTGTGGCTTCATTTCACACTCGCACGTGACAACTGATCGTGCCTAAACACAGAGGGGAGATATTTTTATACCTTCTCTTTCTTAGAAGCTTTTCTTAGAAGGGCAAACGCAGCTTCTCCCATGCTTTTTGTTGGGACTGTGTTTACTGCCACCCTTGTTAAAAGGAGTGCTAGGAATGTAGAGCTGCCAGCCTCCCACTTTAACTGTCTCTTACAATCAATGCTGATTGTGCTTGGGGTGGGGGTGGGGGGGTGTACGTGTGTGTGCAGGTGTGTGTACTGTATGTAGTGTCTCAAAGGTTTCTTTTCTCATTAAACTTGCATGGGCTGCACAAGTGCTCGCCATCATAGACTGGCTCATTAGGACCTTCAGGATGGACGTGTGGATGAAGGCAAGTTGGTACAGTTCAGTGCACACAGCTGCACTGCTTACTGCTGCTTGTCTCATCACTCTTAAAAGGTCATCTGACAACTCCTCTTTTTAGTCGGTTTGATTTTTTTTTTTTTATAACGCAGAACCTCTTGGATTCATCATATTTGTGTGCAAGCTGCCTCAACAGCTGCCAGTTCTGACCTCTTGTATTTATGTGCAGCACAAATGGAATTTATTCAAACTCTTCATATTGAAGTTCCACGGTATTTCTGTTATGAGATGTCTGTTATGAGAACAGAATTATAAACGACGAAAAATAGATGCACATGCACTGAAATATGGGATTAAGTGCATTTGAAAGTTTTCTTTTTTTCCAGGTTTTGAATGACTAAGGAAAGTAGAGCATGTAGAAATCAAGAGATTTGGTCTGAGGTATTAACACGATGTCGGACGGAGTCAGGAGCAAGTTGATTTTTACAAGCAGTGTGGGCTATGGCATGTCAGGATATGCACTGTGGATTAGTGCCATGGAGCGCTGATATGCCAAAATACAGCCTTTCCCCAGTGACTGCCCCCCCTACAATTCACTTTCCTACTGTAGATGAAAAAGCGGCCTGTCTCCTTTAATGAATATTTAAAACAAAACACTTCTTTTATCTTTCCATTTGGAGTCACGATGCCCTTGACACAGCAAGGACCTGTTTCCNCTAAAGCTTCACTGTTAGATTCTTAATTGTGTATTTTTGCAATTGCATCCTGCTGAGTTTCTGATTTGTTTTGGTTTATCTTGTCTTCTTTGGTAGGATCTGGGTTTAGAAGGCACCTCACTCAACGACATCTTGTACAAAAATGCTGCCTTCCTCAATCTATCGGATCCCATCTCACATGAGCTGCTGCTCAGCCTGGCTCGAGAGATGCAGTGTCCTAAGAAGGTCAGTTTTTTTGTGTGTGTGTGTGTGTGTGTGTGTGTGTGTGTGTGTGTGTGTGTGTGTGTGTGTGTGTGTGTGTGTGTGTGTGTGTGTGTGTGTGTGTGTCTGTCTGACAAGCTTGATGTTAGCACTCTGTAAAGGAATGCTTTCTCCTAAAAATATTTCCCTTATGAATTCCTTTTGTGAAGTACTGTCTTCTTAAGAAAATCTAATCTGAGGCTGTTATTGACTTTCATTCCTACAGACAGATTCTCGAAAGCAATTCTGCCGACACGTTACTCTGGAGGAGCTAGAAATAGCTGTTCAGTATGAATCCTGGAAAACTGTTTGATGCAGTTTGTTGAATTTTTAATACCTGAAACTCATAAAGCTGGAGTGACCTGACATTATCGGCAAAATTGAAATCAATCAAAATAGCACCTTCAAACAGAACTAGGCTGTATTTTATGCACAGATATGTAATTATATATCAAAGTGAATATTTCTTCTTTTTTTTTTTTAACGTAAGTAATGGTCACCGGGAGCCTCAACATGCTTTATGGAGTGAAATTACCAAGGTTTATCAGTAGCTGTTGTATCTAACCTTTCCTCGGTTCTTCCTGTGTTTTCCTTCCCCAAGCATGCTGCATGTGATTAGATTTTCTTGCTCCAGCAAGTCAGCTAAATTGTGTTTTGTTCAGGAGTAGCTCAAGGCTTCAAAAGTAATAATAAACCATTTTTTTTTCTGTTCAGGTGAAATATGTTACAGTCACAGGTTGATAAGTTTAAAAAAAATCAAGGAAACTTGGCAAGATTTAAAAACTTGATTGGAAAATATAAATACTGCAAAAATGTTTTTTCTCTTTTGCTTCCATGAGCAGAAAATCTCCCACCAAAAGCTGCTGTCTTACTAATGTTACTCTCTTTTTCTGTTCCTTTATCAGTGCTCTTTTTGTCCACATCTACAGGATGCAGACACCATAAAGTCTTCTGATAAGATTTGCAGACAGCTGATCTATCACCTGACCCCACACTCAAAGTGGTTAAGGCAGAGCATGTCCAGACGGAAATCCCAGGCCTGGTAAGCCCTTCTGTCCAGACATTCAGTCTGTAATAAATCAGCCGCCGCACACAACAGCGAACAGGGCTCGGCTCCATGTCGAGCAGTAGAGATTTCCATCTTTGTATCCGACATTGAAATAGGACAGAGCTGGCCACGGGCTGACCTGATAGGAACGTTAAGGATAACCACAGCTGTCAATCATATCTCTAAAGTCCCTGCAGTGGATTTGCATTGCTACTGGCTTCTCTCTCTTCAAAAGTGGCAGCAAATTTGTCCATCTGTGTGCCAAAGAAAAGCTGGGAGGGTTGTCCTAAATTGTAATTGTAGCCATTTTTATGAAAGAGTGAATTGCATTTGATGTGCAAATGATGAAGAGAGAATTAGGCTGTGGACAAATAGGGGTTTTTGTGTGCCTAGGTGTTGCTTGGTAATCCTATTCATGAAGAGAAGCAGCCTATCATAATTGTTTCTCATGTAATTGCTTATTCTACATCTGGCTACACACTGCAAATAATGGATTCATTTTCAAGAGATGAAAACAATCTCAGGGGCTGAGAACGAAATGATGTGAGCGCAGTGAGATCAGACGGGTTTATTGCAAGTCATCCGGAGGTGACATGCAAAATTGGAAGAAAAGCTAAGTTATATTCGCGAGGATCAGACACGTTACTGTCGAGCTGCACGAGCAGGGCTTTTTTTGTTTTTGTGGATGTTTATTTCGGCTCAGAGGAAGAAAAACTTTACTGACACTGACAGCTTCTTTGAAAATGTACAGAAGCACACAGTTGCTAAATTCCTATAGCTGAAGGGTCTTTTTCACTTAGTCATGTTGTTGGCTTCATAAACCTGCAGTGAGACGGTCTGACGCTGACTGAGACAGCAGGAGTGACATGAATCATTAAAAAAAAAACAAAAAAAAAAAACACCCTAAAACAGAATATTAATGCAGCAGGTGCTGTGAGCTCTGACAGCTTCGCCTGCTGTTCTGTTCATGAACAAATACGTGTCAAAGCTAGAAATAGATGAGACAGGTCCGGTCTGCTGCTGACTGTGAAAAGGAAATTCATCTCCTTAAGATTTTTTCCAGTTAAGCACTTCTATATAAACAAAATGAACATTTTAATTAATTTTTAATTTTAAATATTCCTAGGGTGTGGAGTTACTTTTCCATTTTTTGTTATTTATTGTCACTGAAGAAGTCAGGTTGCAGTGTCTTGTATTACATTTTGGAAACTATGCTAACAGTTACTTAGTTTAGCTTAGCAATTTGCATAGCCTGGAATAAACACTGAAAATTAGGCAAAAAAGGCTGACTTTGTCCAAAAGTAACAAAACATATCTACTAGCACCGCTGAATCAAACAATAATATTTTTTCCTAAAGATATGAAGTTTGCTCAAAAGTGAGTCAGCATCCACAGACACACATGTACTGTAGACATATAGCCTGGTACATAAAAATAATAATAATAATAATAATAACAAAAAAATTGCTTCTATACAAGTCTCACTTTGCTCGAGAACTTTGTAGATAGAGAAAATATATAATATTCACTTCACATTTTGCTGCTGTGACCAGGAAAATTTACAAAGTGCAGGAGATTTATAAATATAATTACAAATGAATTACACAAAGTTTCAGATGTTTTCTTTACATTTGAGGGATAAGCAATCAGGAAAAACACATTACCCAGGACCAAGAAAAAAAACTCATGTTATGTAGTGTTACTGGGGCATGGCAGCTTTGAGTGACAGGTAGGTGTTGTCTTGTCTTGTCTTGTTCAGAGTTCAGTCACACAAAGGAGTCGACTGTTCACTCTATCCAGTAAGTAGTTTTGCCAAGCCTGCTTGACACTAGATATTTCACTGTTAATTACAGGTACATTTTGCTAATCAAGCTAGCTAGTCAACATTAGCTTTAGCCATAGACCGTAAATAAAATATATTTTTTTCTAGCTTCTGGATCAGGAAACTGAGGCTGGTGCAAAAGCTATTAGAAAGAATTTCTAAAACTGCATTCTTTCTAATGGCCAGCAGGGGGTGACGACTCTAGTTGCTAAAAGAATTCCAGTTGTATAGATGTCTATAGAAAAAGGAGCTTTTGGATCCTTTGCTCTTGAAGTTAGGAAACACTTGATTGACAAGTTTATGGCCTTAGTCACTAGTTTCCTTCTTTGATAATATGATGTTCGTTTTGTAAATTATGGTCAACATTGTAGTACAAAAGAATGATAAAGCAGGGTATGCTTTAATGTGTGATTAATAAGTCACTAGCCAGTCCCAGTCAAATCTGCCCCTCACTCATCACACCTGCTTTCAAAACACCAAGATGGCGCAGGCTGAAACACTCGGCTTGAAGCTTCACAACAGGATTTCACTATTAGGTGATGTCACAGTGGCTACCCCCATTTTTTATATACAGTTTGTGGCTTAAACTGGCAACTCTACAGTATTACCCCATTGTCCAAAGTCCAGTGCTAAACTCAAGGCTACAGAAAGCAGCGAGAGACATAATTGTTGCTACTTCCATCTTTTATATACAGTCTGTGGACTTCAACTGTAATCAAATATCATAACCTTGTTTTTTTTTTCTCTGGCAATAATTAAACAAAGAAGATCAGAGTTCTTAAAAAAAAAAACAAAGCACAAGAGGTGTGGCTAGGCAGCTTCTTGTGTTCAGGCTGTAGCTTTATAACTATCACATAACAAAAAGAGCATTTTTTGTAGAATTTCCGAGCTTTTCCCTTGTCAAACAGGGATTTATTGGTCTAAATTTCGGGAAAAAATAAACAAAATAAGGATGTTAAAAATACAAATTTTTCTCCCTTTGTCTTCCATCTTTGTTCAGCAACAGACAATCTGCCTCCTCTGTGCAAAAAATAAATAAATAAAATACAACAATCCCACTTCTGTGTGAGGTTTCTCTCTACTCAGAGGAAACAGAAACAGCTCAGTCCTTTCTAATGCCACTGGATTGTTCATCCCTTCATTATCTAGCATTAGTGCTGCACACGCATTGCTCTAAATACTGTACACACGTTTGTGACTGAAATGCCTCACTGAATTAATATCTGAAACTCAGTAATCCCATTAATCTTAGTCTAATCTAATTAGTTTATTTAGGATTGGGTAGAAATATTTGCTTATTTTTTCAAGTGTAACGAAAGAAACTTAATAATGGGCTTGATGGATGCATTGACCCAGACGTGCTGCTGAAGTGCTCTCACCTAAAGGGTAATTTCACGTCCGCATAAAATCTGCAGACACTTTTGTGACCTTTTCTCTTTGATTTTTACAGTTGTGTTCTTCTTTTCCAGAAGCTTTATTTGACTTAATAATTTGCTTCTTTTTTTTTTCCTCTCACCTAACACACAGAAACAAAATTACCTTAATTACCATTTAGCGTTATTGCTTAATCTATATTGTATGTGGATATTGTACTTTTTCCCCTCAAGCACTTCCTTGGGTGTTGGGGGGAGTGGGGTGGTCTCCCTAGTCTGTAGCAATGTTAGGCAGGTGTTACATGTGAAAGTAGCGTCCACATAAATACCAGGATCCATTAAACTGTAACGAGATACGCAATGTTATTCACGTCACCTGTCAGTGGGTTTAATGTTGCGGCTGATTGGTGCATGGGAGGGAACTGCCTTTAGTGACATGGACTGTGAACTGCGAGGTTGAATACCCTGCAGCATGAAGGACAATGCAGTGCTGTAAGGGATTATGTGTGTGCGATTTCTATCTGTAGTGCACGCCAACCTACTCTGTACATCTTTACGAGGAGCGTGCAGCAGAAAATGCACCGGAAAATATACGTGACATCGGGGAGCAGATGTGATGAGACTGCTCATCTCACGCAGATGGGCTTCACCCACCAGAGGACTGAAATGAATAACAGAGAAAAAGTTTGAACATAAATGACTCTACAAAAAACAAAATGGCGTGAGTAATGCAATAACAGCCCAGGGGAGAGATGAGGATAAAATTGAACTGCTGGAAAGTGGGATTCTTATGACAGCTCTTTGTATTCACCAAGCTGTTTGCTGCATATATTAAAACAGTTTCAAAAAAGCATTTTCTTAATTTTTAAATATCATTTCACCTCATCTCAGCTAGCATCAGCATCACCCTTCAAAATGAATATTTATATACTTGAATAAATCATGACAGCAATTTGATTTATGCTTACTGAATAAGAATGCAGCCTCATTATATTAAATCACTGACACACGGAGACTGATGAGCCACACATGGAGACAAGCAGTGCACTCTTGGTGGGAATACTTAACAAATGGCACCACAATGCTAAATTAATTGATTTCTTAATTATGTAATGTGTGTTTATTAGGTTACTTGTTTGTTAATATACAATGCTATTAAATCCTTACTGATTCAGTGTTCAGTACTGTTTCTTCAGGTATCTACTTAGCCACAGATATTGGACACCATACCTCTGCTACCTCTGCACCATTTCTTAATAAAATAATTTTCCTGTAAATCACTTTCAATTTAAACTGAGCCCTGATATCAATATTCTTTGGGATGTAAAAACCACAAAAAACCATCTTCTCAAAGTTATCAGTAGCTCTCCTGTTTTTTTGTTACCAGATCTTGATACAGAATGAAAGAGGCTTCCAGAGAGTATGCCTCAGACATTCTTTTTTTTTCATGCTGACTGGGCTGAAAAGCCTGTCTCAAAAAGAAGGAGCTGTGTGATCAGAACCTGTTCGCACCGGGAGGACATCAGGACCTTTGTGCCTCTGGTTAAGATGAGGTTTCTGCCACGTAAAAAAGGCCACGAGAGCCAAATAGAAGGGAGAGAAAGGACTCACAAGATTTTGATAAAAGTACAGCGTGTTTGGCAAATGTCTTGTCCTCTGCACCTGATTAAACTCCTTTGAAAGCCTGGCTTCTTTTTTTTCTTTTTTTGTGGGTTTTTGCTCATCAGCCCACCATCTGCTTTTTAAAAATGGAGTAGTGAGTGCTGCTGAGGGCACATCCATTTTCAGCATGACCAAAAAACCACTTGGGAGCATCACAAGTGACAGGTGCATGTCACAGTAAGTCGCGGGGCACCGGGAATGCTTTAATTCAGTCTGACACCAAATCAGCTTGCAGGCCACTTCAGTAACAGCTCAAGTTAAACACACTGCATCCTCTAGGGCTGGGGTGAGGAGGTGAGCGAGGAGTCGGGTGCTTGGAAATGGAAGTGACTGCAAACAAAGGGGCAAAGGAGTGTCTAAGTAATTCATGAATATTTTCAGCTGCAGTGCTAGCTACAGAAAAGCATCGTAATATCACCTGTATTCAAATCCTCTTTGTATTACACAATATCCTGAAAGGATTTTGAAGGTATTCGAAGGCTTGTGCTGAGTCTGTGCACTGAAACAGATGGATATCCTGCACAGAAAACTCATTATATAAAGCTTCCTTGATTGAATTTCACTTTAGGGATTCCCTTAACAGACACAGAAAAATCACCCAGAGGGAGCACACCTTCAAAAAATACTCTATTATTTTGTTAAGCATTGAAGCAACCGTCTTGCATCCGATAACTGATGACGCTTATGTAGCACCTTAAAATAAGGGCTAAAAATATATAGCCTGCTATTTAACATGTGTTGTAAAGTCACAGATCAGTTTTATGTTAATGTGAGCAAATAACGCTGATGTGCCACCAGTTAATGTTTTTATGTCTTCAAATTCATTGCAGATTTCTGGTGCATTAAATCAGCCTGTCTGTGAGCAGAGTCCTCTTACAGGAGTTGTTTTTAGGAGCCTGTTGTCAGGTGTACATCTACATGTTGCTGCATGAATCACTGATCCACAGAAGCAATGTTGAGTAATGGTGACAAGCCACAAGATTAATATCAAGTTTTTCTTTATCACTTCATGGATCCTTTAACTTTGACATGTTAGTCTCCCCTTGTTCGCCCCTTGCCAAATGTTTCCGGCCACTTAACACTCACATTGCATGTTCTTGCCTTGCAGAGGGGCTTGTCAAAAGCGTCAGTCTGAAACGCAAGCTTCTCCTTTAACGGAATTGCAGCCAATATTATGGCACTGGCTACTTAATGGGGTGAGATCATTGTGATTCAACAATATTCGACTTGCAATTTATGAAGTGTTAACTGTTCACATGAATAGTCATTCTAACGTGATAATTTATTAATGGTGAGCAGCGGGAATTTATGACACATTATCCGTTACTGCATTCAGGCAGCATACGTTTTGTAGCCTAAATATAATACATTACAGACATTCATGCAGATAATTTCAATAAATGGCACGGTTCACGAGAAGATTTGTTCATGTTCAAAAACAGTCCACGTAGCAAACTGGAAATACCGATTTTACCGATGCTGCACTCCTTTGCCTGAAATCTGTCATCAGGAGGCATCTTGCTGACTAACCAATGAAAAGCGACAGATTCATGTCTTTGTTTTGTGCCTCATAAGTGAAATCATAATTTATCTTGGTAGGGGGATTGGGGGGGGGACTGTAAGGAGCTCTGTGCTTCTAGCCCACAAAGCTTTAAGCTCAAACTACGGGTTCGTTTGGATGTTTTGGCTCCTCTGTTTACACTAATAAATCCCCATGCTGGAGTCTCTGTGTCAGCCTTCCGCTCCAAGCCGGACCAGTCACCCCCTCCTTTACACAGCACAGGAAACACAACATAAAACCACTGCTTTGTTTATAAATCACAGATCGCGGAATCATTCTGAGATAATGTCACGCTCCAGCTAAAACCTGTATTTGTGTCTAAGTAATCCCACTCTCTTCTCTTCATGTTCCCAACAGTCTCAAGACAACCCTACAGAAAAAAATGTCCAGCGACACAGTCGACTTGTCTGGTATCCCTCTCTCTACTCGGGACGTGCGTCAAGTCGCCTTCTACCTCCAGAACAACAGAGACACTGTGGTGGCTGTGGACATCAGCTTCACCGAACTTCAGGATGAAAACCTGAGGTTTCTCCTGCCTTTCCTTGCTTCACTGCCCAAACTCAGCACCCTAGCTCTCAATGGCAACCGTCTCACCCTGTCTATACTCAAAGACCTCACCGAGATGCTCAAAGACCCCAAAAAATTTGCTAGCCTGGCCTGGATCGACCTGGGGAACAATGTGGACATTTTTACCATGCCTCAGCCTCTGCTAGTCGCGTTGCGTCGGCGCTGCAGCCTAAAGAGCAGCCTGCCAACCATCTATGAGTACACAGAGGGTCAACCCTACTCCTACCACCTGGAGACTTCTATTGAAGAACCCAGCCACTATGAGGAGGAAGAGGAGGAGGATGAAGATGGGGAAGAAGATGAGGATGATGTGGGGAACAAATTTGAGCTGGAGCCCTGGGGTTTAGGTGAGAAGCAGCTCTCCAAAGACTTCACCCTTCACTACTGTGAGAGGTGATGGGGTCGTTTTCTCTCCGAGGCTCTTTCAACTGTGGTTGAAATGTCGTCCCACAGCACTCCGCTACTTTCTTCTCCTTCTTGCCCTCACACCACGAGCCCAGTTACCCCTTGGGGCACGGGGGGAGACCAGTGCCCACATTGTGAACTTCTTGTCCCGACACAGCTACCAAGCTATTCCTAACCATCTCTGAGTTAACCCACACAAGATAGTGACAATGAAGTGACAGCCACGATGGCCATGACTTACTGTGTTGGTGGATGGTGCTCTTGGGAACGAGGTGCGGTTTCATTGGAGGGGGGCTGGAAGAATTAATGAACCAGTGCTCTCTCTCTCTCTCTTGCTCTCTCTTTCTCTCTTTCTGTGTGACAGCAGCAGCTGAGAAGCCAGTCTTGAGGAGGTTTAGATCAGTTGCTCAGATGGAGGAGCAGCATCCCGGCGGTAGCTGAAGAGGACCTCAAGCCAGTTTGGAAACAGTGGGTCCCTCCGGGTTTCTCTACCAGGACTGAGTCTATCTCTGGCAGGCAGGGCCTAGCTCCACATTGTGTGTTCTCTGTTAATCTCTTAACAAAAGCTATGACACAAGTTCAACAGACTATACAGCCGACGACCCATCACGTGACGCCCGGCAAAACTGCTAGGTCGACTTTTTGCGTTTTCCCCCCCTTTCCAAATGTCCACTTGTGAATACCCACGCACACCCTTGTGTAGATGTAAATGAGGACACAAAACATGGCTCTGTTGTGTTTCCACGGGCTATTTTTGTGCACTTTGGTGAACAAAGCAATCTTAGAAGACAACAGGTAGGACCAAACAATGGATAGCTGTCACTGATTGTTTTTGTACTTGCCTGAATGCTGTTATCCCCCTCTCTGTAATTATTGAGATGTTGTGCTCATCCCCACAGTGTTTCAGTGCATTTGTGACACTGCAGCCAACCGTTAATGCGGGCCACTAAGTCAGAGCAGTGCTCAAGCTGCCCTTCCTACTGCCGTTTGTCTCTACAGATATGTTGTTATTTCCACTTATTGATGCTGTACTTAGTGGTCCTATGTTTTATAATCAGGCGCATCCATGACTGTTATCTGTTGATTCTAGTCTGTCTGTAGTAGCACATATTGTTTAAGTTAGACTGACCGAAACACTGCAGTGCACCTTAAGCCACAGTTTATGTATATATATATATTTCAGTTTTGCCATAGCATAGACTACATGTACATTGATTATAAGTAGAGAAGCAGACATCTGAAAGTATACCTGTGTTAGGTGTAATGACGGCTCCTGATTGTTAGAGGGATCATTAAAAACATCACTAGATATATAATAAATGTTTGCTGTGTGTTATATGTGTTTGTACCTGTAAATTGTCTGATTGTTCCTGTAACTATTTGTGTTATTGTTTGGGTGTTTTGTCACTTGTCCGACTCCGTAATTACAATAATGTCTATGAAACCGAGCCCTGTGGCCCTCCTGTGTTAGCTCGAGCCGTAGGCAAAAGAGGACGCGGCCGATGGGATAACACAATAAACAGAAAATAGTTCCATGAATGTAGTTTACAGTCAGAGCGGACCCCCTTTTATGTCGAATGTTTACTCTGAATGATGGAGAAGGCTGTCCACTTGGTTTGTAGTTTGTTTCATGTGTCGATGTCAAACTCTTCCTTGGTGTAGCTGTGTGTATCTGTCTCATGCCCAACACTGACTGCCAATAAAACAACTGATCCAAACTAAGAGGAGATGTCTAGTTTTATTTTAAAAATCAATATTTTAAAAAAGTGCACACTGGACAGTTGGAACATCTGGGTCACCAGCAGAACCTGCAGCTGCTCTCACACACAAAAAAGAGGATTTATTTATTTTATGCAGATTAGTCTGCAAATAGGGCAATCAAAGAAATCAGCTCAGCCCGTGCTGTTTGGGATTGGTTATTGGAGCGTCGTGCTTGTTTCCCAGCCAGCGGATCATCTGCGCTGCTGTGTGCTGTCAGGGAAATGCCTGAGCTGCCAGTGTTTGCCAGGGAAAAGCAGGGTTGTCATCGCATGAGGCCCTACCCATGATCCTCCCCTGGCAAACTTTTTGTTCCTGCTGCCAGACATGGTAATGTGACATTTGCAGCAGGTGGCTCCTATAAGGTCAGGGCACAGTGTGACTGTCACACCCCCCGAGGTCCAAATACCATGTGACGGGGCAAAACAGCCCACCCTAAAAATCACCAGGATCTTATCATCTGACCTTTTCCCTTCAGGATTGATTTATTTCCTGTATTAGGAGTAAAATAACATTTTCTTCTGCGTTACCGTGCAAATCGATTGCGTGCTGTAGGTGTCCACGGAAAGCGCATCAAAGTTTCGCTCAGGAAACGTCTCTGTTAAATGTACGAGTCAACATTTGATCGGATTGTCTTGTTCCAGCAACTGCATGTCCTGCCACAAAAAAAATTAAGTGTGATCTATGAAAAACAGCCCAGAGAGGCCACACGGACCATTCAGAATACATTACGGGGCAGGGGAATGGATTTACAGAGAAAATATCAATAACAGTGACCTCAGGTTGGAGGGAGCGACCAACAGCGGAAGGCCCCATTGGTGCATCCACAAAAAGCATTTACTGGCTGCTTGTCGAACATTGACTGCTACCAGAATTTATTTATTTGTTTTGTTTATTTTATTTACAGCTGTGTTTCTACTCTTGACACTTTTGGTTTTATAAATAAAAATAGAAAGTCACATAGATTATGATAGATTATCCATGTTTTATAACATTTTAAGGTATAATTTCAAGTATTGACAGATCAAGCATTTATTGTAAAAATTTTGCATCTTCAAAAGTGGCTTTGAAGATGTTTTCATTATTACACACAAAGCATGTAAACAAATTGGAATATAATTTGCATGAATATTCATATTTCATTGGATATATGTATGTACAATAAACACTGTCAAAGCAGCTCATGTACAAAAGATAATATTGCTATACATAAGCTGGTATTTTTAGCTCAGATATTCAAACCCCTTTTCCAAAAAAAAATAAAATATGAAGGCCTAAAAAAATGATAACACGTGATTTCAAACCTAGTTAAACCTAATTAAAGTTGTACAAACACAACATACCAGATGCTGAAAATATTTTATTAAATTCAGCCAATATAGCCCTAATATTTTCAAAAAACAAAATCATTTCCCTGGCAACTTGCCCAGGGTGTACCCTGCAACCCCCCCCCCGACCCGACCCGACCCGACCCGACCCGACCCTGAAGAGGATAAGTGGAAGAAAATGGATCCTGTCTTTATACTATTTTTAATGAAATTTTAGGTTGAAATGATTTGATCATTGCATTCTGCTTTCAGTAAAAGGGAAAGACACGCGGACAAGCCGACAACAGGCCAGGACTCGAACCTGCGCCGCCCACACCGCAATGTGGACTATGTATGTGGTCGCCTGCTGCACCACTGAGCTACCTGGGTGCCCTAAGCCCAATTTTTTTTAAAAAGACACTGAACCAGAAGTGTACTATCATGTAACTTGCGTACTTATGTGGATGGACAATGCCCTGTCTTGACCTTGCCTTTCCAACAGAAACCTGAGAAACCTAAGAAATGCCAGAAAAGGGAGAAATGGCAGAAATGCCAGAGGTCAGAATGTGCACAAATAAGCAGAAGAGTGAAAGGAGGTCAGATACAGTCACAGATAAGGCTGTTGCTTTTTCATGTGCAGCAAAATCCACCGTGTTACTGTTAGAGTCATTTCTGTCCAGAGGCCATGGGTTCAACTGCTACATGCTTCTGCAGGTACTCAGCTGAAGAAGACTGATAATCAGCATCTTGTTCAATGATTTTCCAGCAGTACAGGCACCATCTGCTGCATATTTTGTGGTTTTTGTGAGTGCCTATAACCTTAAAGCCATGCTGCATAACTAATATCACTGACTCTTGGTCTCAGTAAGCAGCTGCTTTGCCTTTTTTCCTTTCATCAGACCATGCTGAGACACAGCCGTCCTCCTTCTCCACAGCATTGACTGTATTGTAGAATCTAGCTGTTGTTTGACGATTGTGTCCCAGAGCTTCGAGAGCCTCAATTACATCCTGAAAGGCAAAGAGGAGAAGAGATTCAGATGGAGCAAAAGCAGCAGAATTTCTTATTATGTCATATAAATACACTGAATATGTTACCTTTTCAAACTTGGGTTCAAACTTTACCGCATTTTTAGAGTCAACAAAAACAACTGGAGTATCAATTGCCTCCTCGAGGCTCTTTCCAAACCAAAGGTGGTTCATGATGGCCTTGGAGAGAAATAGAAAAATACATAGCAATCTTCAAGACGGGAAAGTGATGATTACAGGATGGATTATGGTAAAGATGCTGTTGATTGTGATGCTTGCTATAACAACAAAGAGGGCATCAGTCTGCATCATTTTATCTCAATGGCACTTTGTGTGATTGCCATGGACACATACTGAGGCCATTCCAGTTGTGATCATACTCCCACCAGACGATCCAATCACCAGGGTCTTTGACTGAGACTTCAGCAGAACTGGGGCCATAGAGGAGGGAGGCTGCTCCCCTGAGAAATACAACAAAAACCTTGAGTGACAGGACAAAGCTACAATCCAGACTCATCACTGTTAGGAGAACAAGAGCAAAATGATTGCTTTTGAATGATATGAAGCAGAGGATGAAGGGCATTTATTCAACCCTGACATGTGGCTTTTACTTTTGTTCAACATCTGACAGACACTGGTGATTGCTAAAGGAAATGTTCACAGAACTATTTCTGTACAAAAAAAATGTTCCAAGTTTCCTCCTGATATGAGGCTTCAGCAGGCTGTAAGACTAATTAAGTGGGTATCTAGAGGTAGTTAGTCTCTTTTAGCACAAAAGACTCTTTGTCCCCACACTGGGACTCAACAAAGAAACGTCTGTGAGTGAGAACTTTCTTTTAATTCAGCTAAATGTGAGAGATACCCTCAATTGCTAAAGCTGCTATGGCTTCATATTGGCAGAGCTTTCGAATATTTGCAAGGAATTTATAGCTACTGAGGATTTTGGGCCCCATCACTTAGACTTAGTTTTTGTACGCAATCTTTCTTGTAAGCAATGAATTGCAAAAGGTGGGAATCTATCTTATACCGATGTTTCATACCTGTAAAAGGCTAGGATTTTACTTGCTTTCAAATGCAGACATGGCTGTGGGCAATGCAGGCAAGTCATTAAATTTAATTTTATTTATATAGCACCAAATCACAACAACAGTTGCCTCAAGACGCTTTATATTATAAGTTAAAGACCCTACAATAATAGAGAGAAAACAACAATCAAATGACCCATGTATGAGCAAGCACTTGGTGACACTAGGAAGGAAAAACCTCCTTTTAACAGGATGAAACATCGGGCAGAACCAGGCTCAGAGAAGGGCAGCCATCTGCCACAACCGGCTGGGGGTGAGGGGAGGGAGATGGGACAAAAAACACACTGTGGAGGAGATTCAGAGATTAATAATGACTAATGATTAAATGCAGTGTGGTGTATAAACACAGGCTTTGAAAAGAGGTGAGCGAAGAACAAACATTAAAGCATCATGGGAACCCCACCCCCCAAGCAGCCTAGGCCCATTGCAGTACTGAAGTAGCTGTTTCTGTAACACTATTTAAAAGTCCATGCATTGCAGCAGCCACACAGTCACAAAAAACTGGCAGTCACATGACTTCCACATGGAAGAAATGTACATCAATCAGATGCAAGCAGGCTTGCATACTTGCAGATATGGAGAGAATACCCCCGTAAGAGCCAATGCATTTTTTGAGGGAGGTTAACTGAAGTGAAGTACAGTTGTAGCTATGAACTTGTGTTTTACTACGGTAGGGTTTTTAGCTAAATGCCAACACTGCATGCAGACATGCTCACCACAACAGTGCTAATATGCATGTTTATCAGGTATAAAAATACTTCAGTGATATAGAATACTGGCAGTGTAGCCAAATGCAAGTCAATGCAAGCCACGTTTCAAATCAGGCCTGTTCATATTCACATGTATTTATGCAGTAAGAAATTTAGAACATCTTTGGACCAACAATAGCATCCAAATAGAAAGTGATTTCTTCAAATGCCCAGCCACAAGCAAATAAAATTTAGTACAAAGTAAACAGATGATTTCTTGGACAAATTGGTATGTAGACTATTTGGCTGAATGGCTATTACAATTATACTACCTAAAAAATTGTCTTGGAAGTTTGGAAATTTATCTGTATTCTCTGTGTGTCTATATTTCTAACTACATCATAACTGTGAAGGGGTTTTTTTTGTTGTTGTTGTTGTTGCTCACATTAAGTGTCTCCTCTGGGCCTCAAACCTCACCTAGTGACCTAGATTAGCAGCTGGCTGGCATCGGTGTTACCTGAATCTGAGTAATATGTGTCTTTAAGTTGCACCAGACTGGATAGGTGAGCTGATATACTTAGAGAACATAAATAACTCTGTGATAACAGGTCTTAACAAGATTTGATTCTCTTATATTCATTGATGTGCAAAGGGCAAGATAACAGTTTTTTGCACCAAGCATCTGAGTCATCTGAGTGTCTTTCCTACACAAGTGCAAAACTGGTCTCACAAGGTTTCTATAACAATAAGATGATGTTTCATTAATCCCACTGCCTGAAAGGGGAAATAACAGTTACTAATAAAAAATAAACTCTTTCTGTCATTAGTTTAGAAAGAATCCTCACTGTGTCCTCAGCATCTGCACAATGCTCTGTCCTGATTGCCTATAGTTCATAAATATTAAAGGTAAAATGCATCCTGCTGATCCCTCACCAGGAGAGATGCTATCAGCTCTTCCACAGAAGTCATACAGCTGGTTGTTGAGGATAATTCCAGTGCTCGGAGAGAAGACCTTGGAGCCGAATCTGTAAAGCAAAAAAGCATTTAAGGAATGAACTAGATTTAGACCCTGTGACACAGACTACACAAACTCACTCCTTGCAGAAAAGAAATTTTACAAAGCAGCAAAATAAGTTTCTCCATAATCTCTTAAACCTTTTTAATCCTTCAGTTTCAAACCAAGAATCATTTTTGATAGCTGGTTCCTAACTGTGAAACAGAACTATCCAAATACTGACATGTGGTTGATGCTGCTGGTGACAGACACAGCAGATCCATCTTCAGCCAGCACAGACACATGTGTGGTACTGAAGCTGTCCACATACGAGGTGAGGTTGTAATACTGGGGATCATGAGCCTTGTCGCTTCTGATGAGGCTCCGTATGTGGTTGGCAAAACTTTCCTCTGTGAATTTCTTTGCCATCTGCGAGAAGTACAGATGGCAAAAAACCAAACATATCACAGAAAATAAAGGAATATCAAGACAAATACTAAATTAGAGCTAAATCTGAGAGGGATTTGGGTTCATCTGCTTTTAGAACTCTTGTTTGTTACTTATTTGTTTCAAATGTTACAGCACTTGACAAAATTATTGTGTTAAATGGAAAAGCTAATTTACAGGCGAATGTTGAGGGTCAGATTTTCACAGGACTCTATGCAGACCTGTGAAAAACTAAGCACACCCTTACTGCTTCTGTAGCAGCCAGGTGCTGCTAATCAAATGCACTTGATGATCAGCAAGTGTGAGCACCTCTATAAAAGCAGAGGTTGTTTTGGTGAATTGCTGGTCTGGAGCATCCAGGTTTGTTAACACAATGTCACAATTTTCCAGGATTGGAAATCCCAAAGTTAGATTGTGCAATGCTCAAAGAAACTGCCAAAAACACAAGCTCTGTCTCAGACACCTCTCAGACTTTACAGACCTCAGTTAGCATATTAAATGTTAAAGTTCATCACAGTACAATGAGAAAAAGATGAAACACGTAGGGCTTGTTTGGAAAGGTTGCGAAGAGAAAGCCTCTTCTCCAAACCACCTCAGGTATCTCCGTTCAATGTGGAGTGATCAAACTCCTCACCCTATATGGCTGAGCCAATCCACCCTTCGGAGGAAGTTCATTTCCATCACTTGTGTCCATCTCATTCTTTCTGTCACTACCCAGAGCTCATGACCATGTGAGAGTGGGAATGCACAGACTGACCAATAAATCAACAGCTTTGCTTTCACGCTCAGCTCTCTCTTCACCACAACAGACCGCAAGAGTCCACATCACTACTAACGCCACATGAATTCATTTGTCAATCTCCTGCTCCACTCATGAACAAGACTCGGAGATATTTAAACTCCTCCGCACCACTATGGCCTCTTCTGTGGACCCACCACCCATGTGTGGGGCTGTAGGGGTTTGGTGCAGTGTGGATTGGTTAGCAGTCGAAGGTGGAAGCCTTGGCGGTCTGATCCTCAATTACTGAAACTGACTTTAGGTGCATGGAACATGACCAGCAGAACAACCAAACACAGCACATCAGAGCAAACAGCTCATACCAAATGTCAAGCATGGTGCTGGAGGGGGGATGATTTGGGCTTGTTTTGCAGCCACAGGACCTGGGCACCTTGTGAAGCTTGGCCCAAATTGGGTCATGCGGCATGATAATATTCCCAAGCACACCAGCAAATCTACAAAAGAACAGCTAAAAAAAAGAAAAGAATTAAAGTTTTGCAATGGTGAAGTCAAGGTCCAGACCTCAACCTGACTGAAATGCTATGGATGTGTAAATGAAGCCCACAAACCTCAAGGTACTGAAGCAACGTCATGAAGAAGAGTGGACCAAAATTCATCCACAACAATGTGAGTAACAGAAAATGATTGCTAAAAGTGGTTCTGCACATTACTGAACCATCAGGCGTACTTAGTCTTCTCAGGCCTGTATCCTGTGAAAACTCTCTTTTTCCAGTACTGTACATACAGAACAACTAACAAACTGGATGATCATAACAGCACAACAAGGACAGTACGATAGACCAATAAAAACTATTCAGCAAAATAGATAATAATGTTATTTAGTTGGAAACCAGGACCCTCACTTTTAAATATTTTATCTATATTTTGTGTTTTGCGCTGTGGTATTGCTACAGTTACTCTGTCACGGATCTAAAACCTTCTTCCACCACTGCTTGAGCCATAACCAAATGTAACGATTTAAAAATAATATTGTATCCAACAAAAATAGGTGCAAATCAATGCATTACTTACTTCATCTGAGTTGAACTTTGGATCTCGGATATATTTCTTTAATCCATTGGCAAATTTAAAAGCTTCAATATAACGGTGATAAAATGATGTCTTTTCATCAGCTGTCTGAGGCACTGAATTCATTTTATAGCCTGAAAATATAAACAACTGTTATTTCCTTTCTTTAAAAAAAAAAATCCATTCTCGGTGTATCACGCTTGTAAAAATCAGTCAGGATTCTGTTCTTCCATGAAACAGACACTATGCTAAATACAACAACCAATAAATGCATTCATTTGAACAGCTCAGTTTAAAGCATAAGATGATCCAACAAGCCTCATTTTGTGATTTCAAAGTGTAGATGAGCAGCAGCTCTGCAGTCAGTGTCTAACAAGAACCTTTCATGATGTTGAGGATGAGGCTAAGGATGGCTCCTCCTGCAGGGGGTGGGGGGAAGTACATCTGGTGCTCTCCCAAACGAACAGTCCACGCATCAGTCACTGTAACTTTATATGATGCCAAGTCATGCAGTGTGAGTGTTCCTCCTGAGCAAAAACATTGAAACAAATGGTTCTGCTGAGCAAAACTGAACACAACATATCCCATAATCAAGATTTTAATGGATCCAGGCAGCTCACAGTGTAGCCTGTGAGGGATCATGGCAGAGCTTTGCAGAGCCAATTGATTTGTTCATTTGTAATTAGATCATTGTGTCTGGCAGACATAGAAAATGATCGGAAAAGAGAGCAGGATGAAACCTGTCTGATGATACCTGCTTGCTGGATGTCACGGATTAAATCCTCTGCTATTCTTCCATTGTAAAACACATCTGGCCCCTGCTTTGCAATCATCTCCAAAGTATCAGCCAGTTTCTCAAATTTCACAATATCACCAATTTTAAGCAGGTTCCCATTCTCATCTGAATATAACTTCCTAAACGACAAACACAGTGAGAGAAAGCTTAAACATTCATTGTTTGCTCCTCATGTTTTTGAACTCACATTGTGGGTGCATTTCATACCGTAGTAGCTGGTTGCTGCTTGTATCGACATATGGGATGTATAGACCTTGGACATAAGGAATAGGGAACCCTTCTCTGGCCAGTCGGATGGTCGGCTCAAAGAGGGTGGCCCACGGCAACTTCCCATAACGCCTGTGTGCCTCTGCATAACCTCGAATTTCCCCAGGAACTCCGATCCATTTGTTGCCTGGTGAGATAATTAATGGACAGTCAGTGCTGGAAAGTAACACAGATTTACTCATGTTAGAGTATACTGTAAGGTCTTGACCTTTAATGCCCCGAGATGGCCTTTATTACAATGTGGTGCTAAATAATTAAAATTGAACAGAATTTATTTCTACTCTACTACATTTCAGAGGGTACTACTGTACTTTTTAAATGCTGTCTCCAGTTATAAATAGATGTGGTTGGGATAAATATTTTTGATACTTTACCACCATATCATACCTGCCTTTGCTCTTTATATTTATTTATTGGACTATTTTACATGTTTACATTTATCCTGGCTTAATTATGTTTTCATGACATTGTTTACATATGTTCCTCATACTTCAACCTGTATGTACACTATTCAACAAGATTAATTGCTTTGCTGTTTCATCGTGTGCGGTCTTGTCTTGTTGTGATTGTGCAGCCTTCAGTATTTAATCACAGCTGCTTCAAAAAGAATTATCAGCATTTCCCAGAAAGGTCTTACAGGATGTGCTGTGCTTTTCATGACAAACCAAGCAAACAGAACTCTTTAAACTTTGAGTCTACGTCTGGTAAATTCATTACTTTATGTGGGGCTTCTTAACCTTGTGACTAGTAAGCTAAGGCATGACAACAAATGGAGAAGGAAAAACAACAAAGATGAGCTACAAAAGAANNGCAGGTCTATAAAAAATAGAATGGTACAATAGAAAAGCAGCCTACCTTCAGTCACCTGAAAGGTGGTGTTACATGACTTAAGCAGGTCAGGGTTCACCTTTAGGGGAGTAGTTTCTCTGGAGTTGATGATTTTCACGTGACCTTTGAAAAGAGGACATATTATGACTTGATTCCACAGCAGGGCTGAGCTGCGGCATTAGAAAAGGGGAGTGAGGGTGTCTTGTTACCAGAGCTGTCCATCACAGTAAATATGCACCCTCCTCCAATGCCTGCACTCTGCGGGTTCATGATAGAGGTGCACAGCAGCGCGGCAATGGCGCCATCTACTGGCGAGCCGCCTTTCTGAAGAATGTCCCTGAAAGAAAGACGAACATCCATCATCACTTTGCGTGCCGAGTTTAGTTACCGAGTTTGTCTTACAAATGGGGAAATGACGTGTTTACGGTTTGCCTAGGCTGGTGTTATGCAAATGACCTTCAGTTTCCTCCTTTATGAAATGTTATTTAGTTATGTAAACAGTATATTTCTCTGAGGAACATCTTTTTTTTCTTCTTTTTTATAATTTACACTTACCTCACTGTTTAAGTATAAGCCGCTGCCTTGTAAGGAGAAAAACAATATAATCCTCTTCTTCCGTGATTATCCGGGTTAAGATCCCAAAAGTGTTTTAGTGACTGCTTAACTTTGGTCACATAAAACTGCATATTGTGCGTAACGGGAAGCCTTGTTTAGTACATACTGAACGGAACAGTTTGCGTCAAAAGTATCAAATGTCACTCACCGTCCAATCTCTGAGCATCTCCCAGAGTCTGCGGCCACTGCAGCTTTTGAGAAAGTGCCAGCTGGGCACTTGCGCCTCACAAGTACAACAACACACACAATTATAGCAACCACGCAGAGCAGCATCAGTGCGCAACAAGTGTACACCCTCGCCTTTGACCTCGCCATGGCTGTTTCCCCTCTGATTGTAGCAGCTCATCTGAAATTTTACAACTTGATGAATACATTTGGGAGTTGCTGCCCCACAAGTGAGACGTGCAGCGCAGCGCATGGCTCCACCTACCGCCTGGTCCGCATGGAGATGAGGGGAAGAAAGAAAGTTGTGATCCAACGAGCTGCGGATTCAGTCCCAGAACATTGCGCAGAGATGTCTCAGATTTAATCAGGACCAGATAATTCCATTAAAATGAGCTTCTTATAACAGAACAGTAATGAAAGATTTTAGGATTTGTTGATAAATGCATAAAATGTTACAACTTAACTCTTAAAGTTATTTAGAATGTCAGGGGGTTTAATGATGTGTTGTAGTTCCCATAATTGCTATTGTTGTTGTTAATATGTTTTTTTCTTTTAGCCTGGAAGCTACTTTTTGTGTGATACCTTTACAGGTATGACAAAAAAAAAATGTCCGCCTCTTACATAGACGAGTCAGGACCTGTCAAAGCGATAAAGAAACCACAGTTATCAGTGCGTTATCATGCGCGCTATTATGCTACCGTATGTTGCTGTACTTGTTCTACGAGAAAGGCTATTCCCTCTCCATGTAAATCTTGGAAGGCCCACAGCTGCACATGTCTCTATGGTGGAGCCCAGAATACAGAGGTGAGCTCTGTATTGCTGTACACTGTCATAAACTATAACCATCAAACTAGGGGTGGGTAAAATTATGGCAAACTGCAATGCATCTTGAGATATGTTGTCTGCAGATGTCAAACCGCAGACGATGGGCGAACCATGAGGAGGATCACCCAGCTCAGTGAAGTCAAGTAATCAACGGGTTATGAGACAACCGGGTACAAGGCAAATTTGGAAACTGAACCTTGAGACTTTTTTAAGGGTGCTTAAAATTTTGAGAAATGCCAACAGTCCAAGTTAAGGCCTGTGGCTCAGGTGTTAGAGCAGGTCATCTACTTGAAAGGTTGGTGGTTCAATCCCTGGCTGCTCCAATCTGCATGCCAAAGTATCCTTGGGGCAGATACCGAACCCCAGGTTTCTCTCCCATGTGTGGAGTGCGAATGTTGGGCAGAAAGTGTTTGGGTGTAGGTGCTTGTATGAATGATGCATGCTTATAGAGTGCTCAAGCACAGTCAAAAAGCGCTACAGTATAAGAACCAATCTGTTTATCTTACATAGCAAAAGAACAAGAAGTATTTACTCCTACTACAGAACAAGTGTAATCAATGCAGATTGTTTTCCTAACTTAGCACAAAAAGTGAGGAAATTTGTTTTTGGTCAGTTATTTATTTACCAAACAGCTTATCATGCTATAATACCTGTGTGGTGTGTTTGTTAGATTTGGATGACTGAAGTCTGAAGAAACAAGACATGTTGGTAATTTAACAATCAATTTAACAAAGAGGGGCCTCAGCAGCATGTGGAAGAACCATACACAGCTACAACAGCTGCAACTGAGTTCTTTTGTAAGCAACGGCATGTTCTTCTACGTAACTGCCACTAAAAATCATGCATTGCAAGTGGACCATCCTGATATTTCAGAGATTCTCTTCAATGACAATTTAAGAATTAAATAAGAGAGACTACTGGATTAGGGTTACCGTATACCCCTATATGGCTGTGAACTGCAATTTCAGGAACCGTTTGAATTTTTCTGATAGGACAAACCAGCAGCTAACCAGCTGTTCGCGACCAGTAAGGGCAGGGAACTGGCGCTTCAGTGGCGATTGCCTGGCATTAAAGGCTTATCACAGCAGTAATGAAAGGATAGAATAAAAATAGAATACAATACAAACACGCACACACACTTCATTGATGGTTCACTGATGCAGATCCAGTGGAACTAGTTCCCACAAGGTGTGCTGGTAGAAAAGGAATCGAGTTACATTATAACTTGTGTTCCCAACTTCCCTTACCCATCTCTCATATGAGCCACACACCTGAGACAGTTCAGACAGATGTGCTGATTACAGATAAATATGTTGTTTCCTAAAACAAATAAAACCTTCATTTGGCAACTACTGAGCATTTTAAGCCAACCTGTTTCTTTCATGAGTGTTTGGGTTGTTTGCATTCAGAGTTAAAGGAGACATCCACCACCGCCTCCTTTAAAAATCAAGTCTGCCAACTTCAACAAGACACTAGTTGAAACACAGAAGCATTTTTTAGGAAGTAACCAGAAAAAAAATAATGCACTTATCTGAATTGATGAAAGATGAAAAGCATTCACTTACTTTACACACTATTAGGCCACATAATGTTATATCTTCTTGGCATGGGTGACTTTACAGTGTCACATGATCAGCAGGAACAGTTGACTCCTCAATGCCTCATGAAAGCCCTGTTTAATAGAGAGCTCGTGGTTCATTAAACATAGATCTCCTTCCCTCCAAAAACACCACCAAAAACTAAACACAATGCAGCAAACGAAGCATCCCCATGCCATGGCCCTCATGTACCTCATGAATGAAGAGACAGGGAGGTTTTTTCTTGTTGATGTATACAATCCAGCAGAGTGACAGATGCAGAAGGAACAATTGTAATCAACTCCCACAATGTTACAATCCATCTGCAACTATGCAATATATTACAACAGAGGCGATTGCTCTTGTTAGGGATTTATTTTTACTCAGTGACTAAAGGACAAATATTTTAAGGTAAACTCCAGTAAATTAATTAATAAACAGTGGATCAGCCAAATAAT
>JASGAU010409039.1:0-15290 GCA_030220045.1 Australoheros facetus | reverse complement strand
AAAGTAGTCTGTGTGCAGCTTATATAACAGTGTAAATTTATTCTTCCCTCAAAATAACTCAATATACAGCCATTAATGTCTAAACCAGCGGCAACAAAAGCGAGTACACCCCTAAGAGACTACACCTGTAAATGTCCAAATTGAGCACTGCTTGTCATTTCCCCTCCAAAATGTCATGTGACTCGTTAGTCTCAGGTTAGGTCTCAGGTGTGCATAGGGAGCAGGTGTGTTCAGGTGTGTTTTAAAAGAGCAGGGTCCACTCAGAACAGACCTTCTGTTGGTCGTCCAAAGAAGCTGAGTGCACGTGCTCAGCGTCGTCTCTGAAAGATGGACGCAGGAGTGCTGTCAGCATTGCTGCAGAGATTAAAGAGGTGGGGGGTCAGCCTGTCAGTGCTCAGACCATACGCCGCACATTACATCAAATTGGTCTGCGTGGCTGTCACCCCAGAATGGAGCCTCTTCTGAAGTCGGTACACAAGAAAGCCCGCAAACGGTTTGCTGAAGACATGTCAACAAAGGACATGGATTACTGGAACCATTTCCCATCGGCTGATGAGACCAAGATTAATTTGTTTGGTTCAGATGGTCAAACGCATGTGTGGCGGTGATCAGGTGAGGAGTACAAAGATAAGTGTGTCATGCCTACAGTCAAGCATGGCGGTGAGAATGCCGTGGTCTGGGGCTGCATGAGTGCAGCAGGTGTTGGGGAGTTACATTTCAATGAGGGACACATGAACTCGAACATGTACTGTGAAATAATGAAGCAGAGCATGATCCCCTCCCTCCGGAAACGGGGTCGCAGGGCAGTGTTCCAGCATGATAAGGACCCCAAACACACCTCTAAGACAACCTGCTTTATTGAAGAGGCTGAGGGTAAAGGTGATGGACTGGCCAAGCATGTCTCCAGACCTAAACCCAATAGAACATCTTTGGGGCATCCTCAAGCAGAAGGTGGAGGAGCGCAAAGTCTCGAACATCCGCCAGCTCCGTGATGTCCTCGTGGAGGAGTGGAAAAGCATTCCAGTGGCAACCTGTGAAGCTCTGGTAAACTCCACGCCCAGGAGAGTGGAAAATAATGGTGCCCACACAAAATATTCACACTTCAGGAAAATTCACTAAGGGGTGTACTCACTTTTGTTGCCGCTGGTTTAGACATTAATGGCTGTATATTGAGTTATTTTAAGGGAAGAATAAATTGACACTGTTATATAAGCTGCACACAGACTACTTTTTATTGTGACAAGATGGCGCCAGTGTGTTCGGCGGGCCGTCAGTCATCCGCGATTTTACTTGTGTTTCTCCCGTTTTTTTGTTTTATAATACGCAACAAGTCTATACTCGTATATGATCGCCAGTCTCTTCTGGATATTAAAAGTCGTGCGGAAAATCTATGTGTAATCGGCTATGAGGGACAGAATACCTTGCCTCCACAGAGAACCCAACCCCGTTCTTTCCGGGCGGCGTTACCGCCCTCTCGGCGAAAACGCCGCCGTCATCGTGGGAAACGTGGAGGACAGCTGGTAAAGATCAAACGCCATCTAGCACGCTCGACTTCCATCATCAGGCGTAGTTCCTGCGGGTCTCAAGCATGCTGTAATACAGCCCCTTCTCAAGAAACCTGGCCTTGATCAGGCGGTGTTAGCAAATTTTAGACCTATTTCTAAGCTGCCATTTCTCTCAAAAATCTTAGAAAAAGTTGTTCTTTCGCAGGTTAAACCTTTTTTAGAGGATAATGGTTTTATGGAGATTTTTCAGTCTGGTTTTAAAACTCATAGTACAGAAACTGCTCTGGGGAGAGTTTTTAATGATGTTTTAGGGCAAACGATATGGGGGAATATGTTGTTCTCGTTCTGTTGGACTTAACTGCTGCCTTCGATACGGTGGATCATAATATTTTATTATCCCGCTCACAGGCCCAGATTGGCTTTCGTGGCTCCGTGCTAAAAGGGTTTACATCATATTTAACAGACAGAACTATGGCTGTAAACATAGCTGAGTATGAATCCGTATCTGCTCCTGTATCTTATGGGGTCCCGCAGGGATCAATTCTTGGTCCTCTTCTTTTTTCTCTTTATTTACTACCCCTGGGTTCAATACTTAAGAAGCATGGGATCTCTTTCCATTTTTATGCTGACGACAGCCAAATTTATATGCCCCTTAAAAAAGATGCGCTGTCAATCACGCCCTTGCTGCGATGCCTTGAGGATATTAAAGCATGGATGGCCTTAAACTTTTTAAATTTTAATGATAAGAAAACAGAGGTAATGGTTTTCTGCCCTAGCAGTTCATGTGAAGGATCCTCTGTTGACCTGGGGCCCTTGACGCCCTACTTAAAGCAGACCATTACAAATCTGGGTTTTAAGATTGACAGTGACCTCAAGTTAGATCGCCAAGTCAGGTCAGTGGTTAAGTCCTGTTTTTATCATCTCAGACAGCTGGCTAAAGTAAGGCCCGTTTTTCTCGAGCAACAATCTGAAACTTTAATTCATGCTTCATGCTTTCATTCTTTTTACTTGTTTTTAAATGTCTACATGGCTCTGCTCCTTTTTATCTCTCTGAGTTACTTGACCCATATACTCCGACTCGTTCACTCAGGTCAGCTGACCAACTACTCCTGAGAGTACCTAGGTCAAAACTTAAACTCAGAGGAGATAGAGCCTTCAGTATTGCTGCTCCTAAACTGTGGAATGACCTTCCATCAAATATTAGGAGTACTCTTTTATTATCTACTTTTATAACTCTTCTTAAAACCCATTTTTACCGTTTGGCTTTTACCCCGAGTTAAGACTGTTGCTTTTAGCTTGTCCCTATTGCTATGTGTTTTGTGTTTTATGTGAATGTGTAAGTGTGTTGACTGTACAGCACTGTGTTACAGTCCCTGTGTTTAAAGTGCTCTAAAAATGTAATAAAGTAAAATAAATAAAGTAAAAGTGTCATTTTGTCAGTGTTGTCCCATGAAAAGATATACTTAAAGACCTGCAGAAATGTGAGGGGTGTACTCACTTTTGTGATACACTGTATGTAATGTTTATTGCAAGAAAAAGAAAATGTCCCAGCCACTGCCTCTGCACCTGTTCAGTAAAGCGTCTCCTTCTCACCTGTGTTTGTGTGTCGGATCTGGCTGTGCTGCAGGCATCACGGTGGATGATTTGGTCATGCAGCTGGTTGGACTGAGATACACGGAGCCAGACTTGACCATCAGTTACCCCGGCTTCCTGTACCTGCTGATGAAGCTGGAGAGCATGATCCGTAAGAGGGGGTGATGGGGGGACTTCATGGCATTGTTACAGCTTTCTGTGATGCAGAGGAGCTAAATGGTACAAATTAGAAACAGCAAGTGGTTCTAATCAACATATCCTGCTGGTAATTAACACAACAAGGCCACAGGAGAAAGAAGCAGAGGATGACAGAGGGAGGGAAGGAGGGAGGGAGGGAGGAGGAGGATGATGAGGTGATAGAGGAGGCGTGGGAAAAAAGGGGAGGAGGAAGTGAAATGAAGGGAGAGATGTTTTCATAAGGCAGAACAGAAAACAGCTGAGAAGAAGATATTGCATGTGATTCTTTTCATAAGTGATCAGGGAAAAAAAGTTAATGCAGTTTTTATTTCGTCTTTTATTTTCAGCTCAGCTTGCAGAGTACATGTAGGTCTGCTCAGTGTTATCTGTGAGGTGTTTTTCAGAACACGTAAACCTCAGCAACCTCAGGCCAGGCTCGATAATCAGCCCCGTGTCCATAAACGTTTTGCCAAACAAAAAAAAAAGAGACAAAATAAGTGAATATTAAGCCAGGAAAATAACTGGTAAATAATTCAGCTCATTCATGATCCTCTGAATAGAGATCAAACAGGTGTGTCTGACTCTCACCTTTTTGTCCTCTTTTGCAGACAAATTTCACGCACATGACATGATGGGAATGGGAACAGTAACTGTGAGCTACAGACAGGTATGAACATTGCTTTAGCTTTATTTTGTTGATTTCTGGAGTGAATTCATTAATACAGACTCTGAGCAAACAGGCTTTAAAATAAGCCTTTCTTTGAATGTCAGAGTGCTGTCACTTTATGTCCCACGAGCTTAAAAGCAGAACAAAATGAAACAAGAATTGTGGCGTGTGCAGCAGTTTGTGAGGCCTAAGCTGACTTATTAGGACTCGTCCAGTGGGTGACAGGTTGTTGAAATGTCAGATCATAAAGTCTTCAAACATTCTTATAACATAACCTCAGACTCCTCTAAGTAACTGAGAGAGGCGCTGACGGCTAACTGATGCATACAGGAGCTATAAATACATATGAACATGCTTCATTTTCCACTGTATGAAATATCATGAAGAAATAACAGTTATGGGGAGCTATGGAAGATCTCGAAGGGCATGAAAACTTGAAGATGAAACTGCGTGTGTTCTGGGCAGGAAGGCAAAAAATAAACAGCCACATAAGTGCAGAGGCGCTGCAGGAAGCTTTAGCTAACAGTGGAGCGCCGAGGGCCCGGTTAAATGTGCCCACAGATGCAGCTTCTGTATGAAGGAGTCATCAGAAAGAAACCTCACATGAATCCTTGTTGCAAAAAGTTGAAATTGAGTCTCAGTCTCCAAAAAGGAGCAACACCTGATGCAAAGAACACCTCCTCACCTGTTAAACGTGGAGGTGTAAATACTGAGATTTGGGATTGTGTGGCAGTGACCACTGCTGCAAACACGTCCACCCAAATCAGAGATGCAAACAGAACACAAACAGTCAACAAAATGAAGCTGCAAAGAGGGTGGCCTGATTTTAAATGGGCTGAAAGGCAGACTGGAGCAGACTGGAGAAGCTCAGAACTCATAAAGTGTAGGGGCGGAGTCACTGTGAAGTCACACACAGGTTTGGACTCTGCTGTGTTGCTGTTTTGGAGTCAGAATTGATCATATTTGTATAAAAGGATGGGTGCCAAGTTATCAGCTAAGCCCAGCAGGGACCACACAGACACAAATATCTGCTACCTCACCAAAACTAAAGCCCAAACCTGTCTGTGCTGCACAGTCAGTCTGATTATTTGTTAGATTGGTGCATCAAATGCTCCAAAAATGCACCTGTCAGTCAAAGTACCCTTAGGCCTTACCAGTATGGATCAGTTAGGAGAAAAATGTAGCTCCATGCATTTTTTATAAAGGGGGACACATTTTAATGTGGGGGTGTTTGGGTATCGACTCCCTTTAGGACTTTAGCATGGAGGTTCCTGTTTGATTGATTTGCAGAACAAATGGCTTAAAATTCATTTATCAAGCTAGCTGGAAAAAAGAAAAAGAGGCCTTGCCAGGAGTCATATCGGCCAAAGGAGGGTCAAAGCCTTTAATCGTGTCACTGTTTCTGTGTTTTTAAAGGTTGGTGCATCAATAGTCCAGTAACACTTAAAGGAAATCATACTTTTAAAGTCAGACACCTTCCTCTTTATTTGCTTCAGTCACTGATCCTTTGGGATAGAGAAAACAGAGGCGACAGGTGTAATACGGTGCACGTTTCTCTTTAATGTTACACCTGAAAAACATGAAAATGATGACATATGTAACACCTAAATGTTTTCTGTCCTCTGATTGGTTCCAGTGGCTCCACATGACCATGTACAACTGATCTGAAGTGGTAAACTCGGACAGCTTCACCTGGATTTTTTTCTGCTCTTTTTTCATGATTGTATCACGTGGTGGGTTTTTGTGCCAAATGTATCAAAGTAAATGTTTATTGCAGCCATAGACAAAAGAAAACTGAATGTTTCTGAAGCAGTTTGTGTTTTCTCGTGTGTTTCATCACACACTCAACAATAGCAATGGAAATGTCTTTAACAACTCTCCTGAGTCATGGAAACATCCGGAGTCAAAGGTCAAAGCAGGAGGAGCTGCTGTGAGGAAGTTTATTATTGACTCTGGTGATGAGACTTCAGTGACTTCACCTTCATTGTCCTGTCAGTCTGACATCATTTCTCTACTGTCTCTAAATTTGAAATAATAAACACGCCCCCTGAAGTGTCCTTTACTCTGTGTGTGGCTCTCTGCAGTGACCAACACCACAGGGGATCCTCTGAGAAACGACCCTGTGCCCTTCACTCATGTCTGGAATGTGTAAATATCCGTCTTCCAGCATCATTTCTCAGAGTGAGAGCAGTCAGAGATGCACAGACCAGTGTGTGTGTGTGTGTGTGTGTGTGTGTGTGTGTGTGTGTGTGTGTGTGTGTTTATGTGTGTAAGTGTGTTTCTGTTGTGTTGGATTAAACTGGATTTCAGAGCTACATGTGACAGTCACAGAGCCACACCCCTCAGTGGAAGCTGTTCAAAGGAATATTTTTGCTTTTTTTTTTTTTTTTAAATCACTTTCTTTGTGCCTGATTCCACAGCAGCATATTTACATGAAAATAAAAGCCATCATCACAACAGGATCAAACCATTACAGACTGCATGGGTTCCACCAGTGTTTGTTTCTACAACAACGACACACGTCCTGAGCCAACAACATGAACATGTTATTGTGCTCTGAAATTAGAGCACCGAACAAAGAGATCATGAAGATGTTTTTATTTAGAAAAAACGAACTCAAACCAGTTTGATGTGGTTTCCAGTTTCTGGCTGTTTTGGTTCTGTGTGAGTGTGGAACTTCAGACTGCTGTTTCGGACGCTTTCAGAGTTTTCTACTCTTGGCTCTGGATGATGCTATAGAGGGAGGATATCCTAATATGGTCATCTCAGGCACCCAGCAATTCAAATCTGTTGTTTACAGTGGGCAGCCAATCAGAGGAACATTGGCTTAAAGGAAGAGGTGTGTAATCCCACCTTTTCAGAGGAGGAACTGAGGGGCTGATTCTTAACTGTGAATCACGCAAAGCTACTGTGGTAGTCTAAAATATGGAGCTGTAGACCTGAGCAGTCCTCTTTAGAGATGATTGCTGCGCAGCCACTCTGAGCTGATGTCTCTTTCCATCTGATGTTTTGGGTGATTCTCTTCCGGTAGGACGAACCCCGACAGACTGGTTAGCTGGGCCCACTTTTTTTCCCCCACTGATATAAAGCACTGCTTTCTACAGTGTCCTCATGCAGCATCAGAGGGTGCACGGAGAGTCTGCTCCAGCACTTCCTTTGTACACACACCGAGCTTTGGAAGCAAACTGTCTCAGCACTGTTGCTGTCTTCTACTCTCTCTGTGTAAATTCTCCTTCACACCTTTCCTTGACCTCAAAATGTTTTCCACTGAGGTCAAGGAAACATGATCAGGAAAAGACAAAGGTGGGTTTTGGGGGGCTGTGGCTCTCAGTGTGTGTTTGAAGTCATTTGTCCTCTGTCACTTTCACTTCCTGTCGTTTTCACTTTTCCCTCTTTTGTATGTTGTGTCCAGCTTTTTCATATTTCCCACCTGCTCTGAGAGCTTTTCTAAACAGATGTTCATGGTAACAAGCTGGACAATTTTCCAATAAAGTTAAAAAATACATTTTCTAATAAAGCCCTAATAAAGAATATTTAATACTTGAATTTATGCTTTAGAAACAGATAGGAGTACTATTATAGGATAATACAGTTAAATATAAGCAGCAATTAAAGCTGTCAGACAAAATATCAGACATATAAAGTGACAACTATAAGTTTATATCTTTTTCAGCTATTCTAATTCTCAAGTACCTGAAGTGTCTTGAAATGAGTATTTAAATAATGCATTCTCTGTCCTGCTTCAGCTTCCCAAGATTTAGAGGAACTCTCTGGAAATGACGAGAGCAAACAGATGAAGTTCATTTGACAGAAGCTGCTGTTGCTGGTTGACATCTGGAGGATTTCAGTGGGATTTTAACATTTTGCAAAATTTTGTCACTAATAGTAAGATTACAACTAAACACGTCATTGGTAGATATTCAAACAGGAAATATGTAAGTGTTGCCCTTTATGGCCTGGGCATTGCATCATCACTGCCTGTGTAAACCTCACCAGCTACATCCAGGACTTCATGAGTGGCCTGCTGCTAATGATTGAAGATGCAGTCTGTACTTGCAACTCCAAGCTGCTGTGGCCAATCACAGCACTTTTAAGGCCTCATATGGCAGCATCAGAGCTGGAGCATTGTCCTGCTGCAGTCTCTGCTGTATGTGCTGCTGTGGGCCACTGTGATACTAATCAAGCAGGACAGCCTGAGCATGACCTACTTCTGTAGGTGGCTCCTGCAGGCAGGACAGTCACCCTGCAAACAGCCTCGGCCGCCTCCTGGCAGATGAAACGGATGATACCTCAGCTCAGGCGTCCCTGTTTTATGATGCCTGTCCTCTGGGTCAGTGCTTCTCAAATGGGTTGGATCATGAGCACTTTATGGTCACGAGCTGCACATGAATCAGCAACAAAAGATCTACTTTGCTTTTTTGAGCTGCTTCTTTATCAGAGGAGGTCGTGATATCAGGCATTGTTTCATATTTTGCTACATTCATAAACAATAAAAGGATATTATGTTAATTTCAAGGTCTGTCTTTTAATTCTTGGACTTTACAGCATGATTCATAGTTTTAAAAAAAAATCTTAAAAAAAAAAAATCTTATACTAGACCCTCAGTTCATTTTATGTCCTAAATAAGCTGCTTTATCTCTCAGCTTTCTTCTGATTGGCTGCCCCTCATTAGTGACCATATCAGGGAAATTCGCTCTCAGTGGGATCATACAGATCCAGAGTAGAAAAAAAACATCTGAAGCTGAGTGTTTAGAGGAGTCTTTTGGTTCACAGCCTCAGCCGCCTCCTGGCAGATGGAACGGATGATACCGCAGCTCAGGCTTTCCTGTTTTATGATGCCACGATCAGTCCACAGCAACAGTTTGAACCATGCTATTAATTTAAAGGATCATTTCAGTTTATTTCAGTCTGCTGGTTTCTATTCTCCACCTTCACGAAAAGAGTGTGAGCTGCATGCAGCTTTCCAAAATAAAAGGACCGCATATAAATGCACCAGCAGGCACTGATGAATGTGCAGGTGGCAGAGCTCCCAGTGAAGTTTGTAACATGTCCATTCCAGACAGCTAATTCCTGTTTTTTGCTTTCAGTCAGACTGAAAATGAGCAGAGTAAAAATCCCGTCTTTTTTTGGAAAGCTGCAGGAAGCTCAAACAGGCTGACCTGTTAGTGTTTTTGTCTGTGACTCCTCGTTTCCTTGAATCTCAACAATGAAGGTGAAGAGTGCAAAGTCAGCACAGAGACACAACTCAACAAGGCACGCGGTTGAACTGTGTTTCACTCTGCCAGAATGTAAAACTAGGTTAAGCCAGCGTACAGTGACGTTTAGAGCAATGCATGAATGGAATTCACTACCAAAAAACATTAAACAAAGTACTGCAGACAATTTTAAGAAGAAACTGAAAATATACTATAAAAATAAATAAGATATAATACTTTTTATGTAAGCGAAATCTAAAATATCTCCCTATCTCAAATTAAAGTGTGTCTTTTTTTAAATTATGAATATAAGCATGTGTTATTTGAATATTGCATCTGTAATGATTTTTGTTTATTTGTTTTTGTTTGTTTATTAATGTAATTTGTCTTTTTATGTAAACTGACCCCAGGAAGAATAGCTGATGCAGCATGCTGCTGACGCTAATGGGGATCTCAATAAACATAAACATAAACAGACACACCACAAAGTCACAGGATTTCTTCCAGCTCCTAAACCTGGATCTGTATCAGCTGGATCACTGCAGTGACGTCAGAACACTTTGCAGTCACGTGCACATGGAGGTGGATTTCTCCTTATGTTGTGTTATGATATGGTCTCTGATTCACATCACTCTGACCAAAAGTGGTTAGAGGTTTAGGACTTTAAAAAGAAAAAAAAATCAAATTATGGACTCAATAATGAAAATATGAATAATATATATGCTCCAGTCTGGGACAGTGGCAGTCATGACTCGTCACTGTTCTCTTCAATCATGCAAATTACCTGTGTTGCTAAAAATACCCGGAGTTACTGTTGACAGTATCATTACGCTGAGCCTGCTTGTTATCCCAGTGATGTATTGGTGACAACACGACTTATTTTAGTTACAGCTGTAAAAGTCATTAGAGTTCACCTGAAGGTGCACCGTGACGGCCCAAGGCTGCCCGTCACACCGATGCTGCCTTGGACTCAGAGATTCTGCTAAATTCACACACAGTTTATTTTAGCTTAAACATGCTCTCCACTAAATGTTAGAGGCAAAGCTGGTGATTCTGAAAGGTTTATTCAAAAGATGCTTTGCAGGTGCAAATTATTACCTCACAGGTGATGCTATAACACACATGAAGTCTTTACCAGCTGCAGCATTAAAGTCGTTTTCATGCATTAATCCATCCATATGATCCAATCTGAGTGTGAAACGATGAATTCTGCATCATGAGCACTTAGAATCTGAAACTGTACGGTGACCTCTTGATTTTGATGCTGTGAGACAAATACAATCTCATGCCTATGCTGGCAAAAACCATATTTTAAATGCCTGAATTTATATTGTGAAATGCAAATGCATGTAAAGCAGTCCTTTAGCGTTCAGTTGTACACGCTCTGATATTTCAGAGTTGCTGCTTCATTGTTTCAGCAGCTCACGTTTAAATGGTACATTGAATATTCATGAAAGTTGTTTGGGCCTATTGGAGAGGCTGGAAGGACAGGTATGTCAGGTCATTGCAGATTCATGACAGGAAATGGGTGACGGTACTTTCAAAATAAATCCAAGCAAAACAGCTTCAGACAGTGAAAGAGGGATTAGCTGCAGAAACACCAGAAACCTCACATCCTGGTTTTTGGAATTCAGTTATATTAAATCTTAAACGAATCTCTGACTGTAAAAGTTTGAATAAACAGTTTTTCTTCTTGCTTTAACTGGACTGTATGGAATCACACTCCGTAACATTTATCTACAACCTTCACTACCGGGGGGCAGCAGTTGAGATGTTTTTGCTGTTTAACTTTTAATATCTCTTTTAAACTGCTCCCTGTTCTCACAGATGTGGTGTCTTTTGTCAGGACACGCGTGTAAATACCTATTTAGAGTTAGGGGTAGTGTTTGTGTTTAGTTAACATCCACCACTTCTTTTTAGTAGAATTTTAGTCTGTTTGGAACACCCATAACAGTGACGTGCGGTGAGGTTTGTGACGGTGAGGATGATTAATTATGCTTTAATCGACTTCATACTGGTCAACAATGATGGCAAGAAAAACAAAATATTTAATGTAAGGTCAAACTATTTTTTTTTGGTGTGTGTGTGTGGGGGNGTGCTGCTGCAGCACTGCCCCCTATCGGTGCGGCACAGTACTTTCTGCCTCACCCTGTGTGTTTTCACCATGCATTTATGACCAATCACAAAGAATAAACATGTCACACATATTCATTTAATATATTAGAGGGACTGTGGAACATCAGCATGTGTAGCACATGTGTGATCAAACATGTATATTAGCGATATAAAGAGAGACAGCAATGGGCATGCGCCAACCATCTGCTTCATTTATCGTATGTGATACAGCGCCACCAGAGGTGAGACACAGCACTGCACTGCCTCACCCCGCATTTTGTCCATGTGTTTGAAAAGGCAATGCGTAAGTTCAGCGATTTTGACCATTAAAGTGTTGAAACAATTCAGAAAACAGTTTTATGGAACAGTCAAGTGGTCAAATGTATTTTCTCTTATCATTGTTAGTAGTTTACTTGTCATGATGGCAGGTGAGTCACTGCCTCCCCTGACTGCACCTCACTGCCATAACAGAGCAACTGCAGTGCCAAATAAAATGTAAAATGTTCTCGCTTCTGTGCCTGTTTAGCGTATGGCTAAAACAAACCCAGCCGTGTGTGGGTGTTCTGACCTGGTGGATATTAAAAAGTTATTGACTTGACTATTACTTATATTATTTCTGCACCACCTAGTGGTACAAAGTTGTATTATACTAAAGTACGGCCCCGCTTGAGCTTCAGTTGATATCTCTTCAACACAATACAGAGATGTTTGTGAAATAAAGTCATAGCAGTTGTTTCTTCACATTATGTTAATAGCTTTAGTTAACCTTTAGTTAAAAGGTTTGTAAGTAGTTTTAAACATAGGAATTTTTATGAAGCAACTTTAAGTGCAAAAATAGCCTGAGACCATTTTTTTTTTCAGTATTTTTTTTTGGAAAAGAAAACATCGAGATTGTAGTTTCTTCTTCACATTCATACCTTTAGACTGAGTCAAAACTTTAAAATCACTTAAATTTGAGGTTACAGGTGAAATCCTTTAGAGCGAGTTTACACAGTGAGTCAATTCTAACTAAAAATAGGAAGAAAAACAGTATAACTGGTTCAACTGTAATAAAAATAAAAACTAGACTAGACTACCTTGTGCACTAACAGAACCAAGTGAAATAAAAACAATACAGAAAATTCCATTAATTTCAGTCTTTAATTTGGTCAGCACGCATTTAAAGCACTTTTAAACACAGTGTTTGGCAGTAAGTGCTTTAAAGAATGAAAAATGACTAAAAAAATAGACAAACTTGAAAGAAACAGATAAAATTGTGGTGTGAAGGGTTATAAATAATAAAAATTATAATATGGATAATTTGAAAAAGTCTCCAAAGGAGCAGTGGTTAAACTTGTGCCTGAATTATTTTGAAAGGTGAGACAGGAAGTGGCCACTCCGTGCGTCGTGCTTGGCGGGGTCGGTGTGTAGGAGCGGCCGGTGCCTCCCAGCAGTCACACCGTTCACAGGCAGCAGCAGCAGCAGCAGCGGCAGCACACACCGGATATTCATCTCATTAAAAACGCTCTCACGGCTGGAAGCGGCGAGAGAAGAAGGAGTCTTTCCTGGCTCGGTTATCCCTCCCCATCCCACCTCTCTGATTTGGGTCGTCGTTGCTCTTCTCCCCTCATTTTTATTTTTTATTTTTGTACATTTTCCCCCCTGTGACAGTTTGTCCGTTGCGCACTCAGGTTTCTTTGGCTGACATGGTAGATTATCACGCTGCCAATAACCAGTCGTCTACCGGCGGGCCGCAGAGCTACATGGAGCAGGAGAACGACTGGGACCGAGACCTGCTGCTGGACCCGGCCTGGGAGAAGCAGCAGAGGAAGGTAAGGCAGCCGAAGTGTCCGGGCCCAGCTGGGCCGAGTGGAGCCGGGCTCGGAGGAGGAGGAGGAGGAGGAGGAGGAGGAGGAGGCGGGCAGAAAGAAAATGGCAGTGGAGGAAGGATGGGATGGGTAGGTCAGAGACCGAGTGCGGGCCTCGGTTTTGCTCCACAGACCCTGCATGTACTCCTCTGAGCTCGCCTCCTCGGTGCCAGGCGCCTCCATTTCCCTCTCAATAAGCTGGTTTCCTGCGCTGCAATTCACTGAATGAAAGTCCTGTGTGTGTGTGTGTGTGTGTGTGTGTGTGTGTGTGTGTGTGTGTGTGTGAGAGAGAGAGAGAGANCCCCCCCCCTCTGTGTGGAAACAAGGCGCCACGTTGTTGCAACAAAAAAAAAGAAAAAGACGCAGCTTGGTGTGATTGTGCAGACGTTTGAAGCTCACGGTAACACGGCGGAGTTTTGAAGGCTTCAGGGCGGCATGGAGGCGGCTCGTCTCCCTGACATTCCTGGTTGTGTGGCCGATAGATCCGACCGATACGGTGGTGTTAAAGACCGATATTCAGTTAGTTTAAAGCCCTTTAAGTTAACACGTTCAGGGTTAATTGCGTTTTGAGACATGCTTTGCACCGCTCAGGGTGGAAATGTGCCCAGGAATCACCTTGGTGGTGAAACTCTTGTGGTTAACTTTCTTTTTTTAACCTTCAGACTATTTTAGGCACTGCAGCTATTCTCAGAACAGTTATAAATGTTTCTACAGTGTTCAGCTGATCTGTAAATCCTGTAAAAAAATAGGCGTTATTTAATCCCAAAGCACAGTGCTAAGGTGTTAAGATGAAACAAATCCAAGCTGTCAGCAGTAATGCGTTGGAGCGCCCTGGCTTGTCTCTGGTGTGAGTCCTGGTTCTGGGACGTGTACCTTTTGTAGCCGCACACATTTCATGGCTCCGAGCTGAACGCCCACTTCCTGAGCTGCAGGTTTGAACCAGCTTCAGGATTATTCAGCAAAAATGTGGTGACTCCAAATAATATGAAGCCACTTAGTTGGCGTGTGTGCACCTGGCTCTTCAGCCTCATCAACACTGATCTAAATAAGAACAACAATTTATTGATTCTTTTAAATGGGCTAAAACATGCTGTCCCATTCATTTCCTGCCACTCTGTCCCCTCCTCATCTTCCAGTTGTTCCCCCTGCTTTGTGTTTTTAGTGGATAAGTACAGTCAGAGCAATAACTCAGCTAGCTTTTTTTAATCCTTGACCTGACTGATACTCGCAAAGTGGATATAAGTAGAGGGCAGACTCGTGTTCCTGATGTTACACTGGAGCTACTAGATTAGGGCAAAACTCATCACGGTTATTTTGGTCAGTGTTTGTAATTTTAATTATGGTCATTAAAACAAATGCAGGTTTAAGGCTTTGCCCGTCTTTAGTACGGTCTGTGCCTCCACTCAAAGGTGCCCGCAGCTGCAGATGGAGGGGATGAAAAGGTGCGTCCAGGTGGCAGCAGAGCCGAAGCCGAGAACCAATCAACACCTCAGTCAAACACGTCCAAAAAACAGATCGACTACTACTGATCTTCCTGTGGGCTCACCTTGTTGACACAAAGCTTTCTTCATCATTGGCACCTTGCTTGCTTGAGGTGAACTAAACGGCGAGTGAGTCTGGGCTTTAAGGAAGCTGTGACAACCCAGTAAAGTGGTGCGCTTGATGTATAACACAACACAAAATTAGATCTTTGTAGGAAAAAAAATTGTGAGAAAGTGATCACTTTATACAAGTCTGATTAATTGCCCAGCCCTGTGATGCACCCACACACTTAACACAGCACTAAACCGCTCCCACATCAAATGCTTTACCTTCTAAACCCTCAGAGGGGAGTGGAGCGGCAGGCTAATGGAAGATAATTTGAAGGAGCATTAATTAAGAGAGTGGAATTGTTGAGCATCTCTTTCATTGACTGGCTGGATGACTGGCATACCTACTGGTGGTGTGACAGCATACCGAGCGTGGATTCGTGCATAGCTGTCAGGCCGCTCAGACTCGGAGTTTAGGCGTGTTTGTCCACAGATCGCACGGGTCAAAGTTTCTTGTGAAGGAAAACTTCTCCTACCAATCATTAACAGAGCAGGAGGCCTGCAGTACAGACCTGTGCTCATTTTGGTCCTGCACTGGAGGCTGGTGGGTGTTTGCTTGATTGGGGACATGTCCCTTTGCCAAACCTTTAGCGGGCTGGGGG
>JASGAU010409038.1:0-11306 GCA_030220045.1 Australoheros facetus | reverse complement strand
TATATATATATATGATCCATTAAGCTTAGAAAGGAGGATAAACCTGGGGGTGAGCATGTGATGTATCTTGTTCACGAGATCCACTCTGTGTTCTTTGGTTTCACAGAGCTAAGATGCCGACAGAGCAAACGCTCAGCTCAAGGCTTCATAACCAGTTGCTGACATGATGCTGGCTATTTCCGTCTGTTCTATAAAAGATATTCTATGCAAGATGGACAAAATTCTCTAAAATTAACCTGTTGATGAAGCTGTAATAGTGATCTTATTTTGGGATACATCAACAAACTCATTAAGTGGATTATTGTCAGAATGGACTGATGTGGCTACACGTGAAATTTTAACCACTTTTAACCAAGTTATGGCTTATACCCATTTAACTGGGAGAGAGTCTTTAAAATAACTGCACACGAGCTGCTTTAGAAGAACTTTAGCATATTCTTGGGTTTCAGTGAGTCCGATGATCAGAAAGAGAAAAATAAATTCTTCTTGTTGACCAAACAGATCCACGCATAGAACCATTTTATAAACACACATTTTTATCCTCTTATTTAAATAGATTACTCCCTCTCCCTCTCCCCCTCACCCCCCACGCCCCAGTCAGCTTTTCACCCCACCTTTCACAAACTGGCAAAAATGTGCTGTTCACGGCGACTGGCCAAACAGCAGCGCTCCATTGCAGCAGGTTGACTCTCAGGTTAATGATCAAAGTTGTACTTTCCATGGTTACTACATAACGCTGGGTTATTATGGGAAGCATTTCACAGGAAGCACCACTTCTAAACCAGTTAATGCAAATCTGGCATTCATGAATCTACATGAGTCTTTGCATTAGGTTCATGGCAGGTATGATAAACAAAATGTGACGTTAATTTAAAAAAACAAAAACAAAAGAAAGAAAAGAAAAAATACATCTTGAAAAAAGGGCCACAAAACGTGCCAGCAAAAACAAAAGGAAGCCGGTGTATCGGGAAGAAATAATAAAGAAAAACAGAAAAAAGCTCAAGAACACACAAGGAATGAAGGAAGGAAAGAAGGAATAATGCGCAATAAATACAGCAAAGTGATTGAACATAAGGGAAACTAATGAGGGTGGGGCAGAAAATCATGGAGGAGGAAAAACCCAAAGAAGGAGTGCAACCAGAGAAACACAAAGAATGCTATTACTCAAATATAACTGGCATAAAACTGGAAGACACCAAAACACATGGAACAACACACATGGGGTGCGCATGAAACGAGACAAAAAAAACCCAATAGAAACAATAGAGGAACAGTACACGTAAATGTCAGTGACCATGACAGGAGAAGGAAAAGCTACAATCATACACTCACCAGCTATTTCAGCTGAACACTGGGGTTTAAGCTCTCTACAGGGCTTGCTACACAGTGTTTACAACTTCCCCTTTTCATTACTTTTTAAAAATTTGTCTCACATGCTTTATCTCTTGCTTCCTGTTATTGATTCTCTTGATCCCAAAGCTCCCACGGCACAGATGTCCTGAATCTTTTATTATGAGTGTTTTCCTTCCTCAGGTCTCTACTGTCTGCTGTGCAAATGACTTAGAAGCACCAAATTCATAGCAGCAACATAATAAATGTAATGTTTAAACTAGGCTGCATTGGCTCATTACAGCTACCTCAGATGTAAAGAAGAGATCAGCTGGTTTTTGTTAGGTTTATCTCTTTAGGTGGTATCCTCCTACAGTGCTTAAGAAATTTTTTAGATCACCTGTCATTAAAACAAGAAAACTATTTTTTTTGATCAGTCAAAAGATTTGTTTAAAACTAAAACTCACTGAATTCACTGAACCAAATTCATGTTTTTAGATCCAAATTTGAGCCAGCACACTGGACCTCTCACAAATTAATCAAGCAATCAAGCATCAACCACTAAAACCAATTTTTCTGTTTAAATAACTGTAATTTGGCATCTTAATCACAAAATAGTAATGTGCTTTACTGTTTAATTCTCTGATTTTTGTGAAATGGTAAATTAGAAATTCATGGATTACATTTTAAATTACATTTATAAATTTTAAATTAAATTAAAAATATCATTTTGATTAAAGAGCTTGCACATACTGGTGCATTAACCATTACAGAAATATAAATAAGTGACTTTGGCAATCACCAATACTGTTAATTTAGGGCACCTGTGGCATAAACCTTACATTAGGTGGCATTCGCATAAATTTGTTAAACACTGTATGTATGTAGCCTTTACCTGTGCACTGCAGCACCAGTAAAATACGTGGGGCTGTGTAAAGAGCGGTCTTGAAGGGATCCTGTTGATTAATGTGTTGTTGTTTTAACAAGGAACCTGTACTGTAAGGAAGGCCTGTAGAGAATAAAGATTTGATGTACTGATTCAATAACGGTCAATATTCAAGCACGAAATGCTTGTCTTTATAGTAAATATAAGCTCCCAACTAGACCACCTAATAAAGAAATAAATGTTTATTCTAAGCATGCAAATTTTAAATTTAGGTTACAACAGAAGTGAGTGCTGAGACTATCCAAAGTAATTCATTCAGATTCATAATAAATGACCACAGCAAATGATATAAGATATTTTGGTTAGCCAGTCATTTGAAAAAATACAGCTTTGCACTGACCTCTGTGTTTGATCAACATCTGAGATATGAGAACACAGATTACCTCAGCCTTAGGTTCAAAGTCTTGGAAGACTGGCACGTTGGATAGATTTGCCCATGAAAGCCAAACAGACATTTTCGATCTGGTGATGGCCTTTAACTCTCCCTGCAGTGGCATTTACTCTGAAAAGGCCTCTGAAACTGGAACATTAACACCCACTAACTTTACAAGTTCACCAGATCTATTCAATTCAGTTTTATTTATATAGTGCCAAATCACAACAAACAGTCACCCCAAGGCGCTTTATATCATAAGGTAAAGACCCTACAATAATTGCAAAAAAAAGCTCATGAATGTCATAAATCAATTTTTCTAGTGTGCAGGAAGGTTTTAAAAGAAATAATCAAAATGCCATTAAATAGTCTAATGTTAAATGAGATCATATGGTCTAACGTCATAGCTGCCACTACGGTGTCACTCAGTGGTTTTTGAATTCTGCATTTGGGAACCTCCAGTTTGGCTTTTATGACCATCATCATCATCTTTGGTTTCTGGAGACAGATGAGACACAGAGACCTGCTAATTAGTGCTAAATAATAGGCTAATAAAATATTTGAATTCCACTCAAAACTGACTTTTTATCAAAAAAAAAAAAAGATTTAAAAAGAGACAAGTCCCACAAATATGATCCAAAGGTACAGTTCAAATCACCCCAGGTGAAGTCTAGTAGACTCCAGCGATTGGCTATACCTGCCTGTGATGGCTCAACTGTCGATTGAGGCAGATCAATGCTAATGTCAAACCTCAAGAAAATCCAAATGGGTGAGTTATATTAAAAAAAAAAAAAGACCTGTCCAGGGTATACCCTGCCTTTCGCCCTGTGACAGCTGGGTTAGGCTCCAGCACCCCTGAAGGGAAGTGGAAGAAGATTGATGGATGGATGGATATTAGACTGGCATAAATATCCCACAGTGCAAGCACTGATATGATATTGTCACGGAACAGCTGTGTGGCAGGCAGGAAGGAGGACCCCAACGCAGGATACACAAAACTGAAGGTAAAATATTAATTCAGCTTTATTTAGCGTGGCCGAACAGAAGACAGGGCTGGACCAAACCAGCGGCAGAAACAGGACAACAGAAATGACTTGACTAGAACTCTAAATGCTAAGGCAAAAACAGGGTGCACATAGCAGGGGAACAAAGAACTAGACGGCGATGAGACAAGGATTAGACAACGACGCGACAACAGGCACTGAAAACACTGGGCTTAAATACATGGGGAACTAATGAGGGAAGAGGAAACAGGTGGGAGCGCAGGTGACGCTGATTACCAAGACGAGACCAGGGGAAACAAAACTGAAAACAGACAGAGACCAGACAAACTATCAAAGTAAAACAGGAAGACAGGAGAAGGAAACAAAGACGCGGACTTGACACCGGGAGAACATAAGGAACTGGAAAGCAAAACATAACCAAACCCCATAATCAAAACCCAGAACAGAACAGACAAGATAAAGCAAAATCAAAACACACGGCGTCCAAAGGACCCCGGACCATGACAGATATGTGGTGGCACCGAGCTCGTCAAACTGCCTGACAGTTCAATGTAAAGACTGACTGGTTCAATGGAGAAGCAAAAACATTTGCTAATATAATCCTGTAAAGTATAAGACCTCACTGTATGAGAAACGGTTTTGTTTTAATTTGCAGACTGGATAAGCATTGTTATCTATGACATTGTGCTCAATATTTCTTCATTAAAAAGATTTCTTGTTTTAATTTAGGCACATTAAACCTTTCATAAAGGACCGTACTAAGCTGATAAATTTGTGTTGGGCTCAGAGACACACTTGCAGTCAGCAATAACCTAACCACAGAGCATCAGTTCAGGGAACAGTCTGGTCAGTTTCAAATTCCCATAAAGCCTGAATCACTCAGACTGCAGAGTGACTTTAATTCTGATCAAACATCAGTTCACACATAAGTCTTTCAGTGGAGGCTAAAAATATGATTAGCCCAGTTTCACATTCAGTGGTTTTGTTCAAGCTTTGTTTTGGTTTATCTAGTCCTCCTCCTCTGTACTGGTGAACGATGACAAATTTCTCCTTTAATTGCCGGTTAAACTCGCCCTTAGCCGAGTGGTTGCTAAGTACCCAGAGAGAGAGACAGGAAGCAGCATTAAGACTGCGGCTGTCTGCTGCATCCATCTGTGACATCCAGCAGTTTAGGGAGGGAGGGAGGCAGAGCAGAGTGTCTGGAAGTAGAGCCAGAATGACTCATAGGTCAGATCTGTGTTAGTGAATGAGAACGCATATGTGTGTACCTGTGTGTGCATGTGGAAATACGTCTCTCTGCATCTGCACATTTTGCAAAGTTGTGCTTTTGTGTTAATTTGTTTGAAGCACTCAGGTCTCTCGCCCATCCTCTGGCTGAATCATTCACTAACTGCGCTTTTACAAGACTAATTAAAAAATACATCAAAGCGACTCTGGATGGAACATTTGCTCATGTATCTATTAAAAGAAGACCTTATGAAACAGTTCCTTCAATTGCTGGCTGCCGTGATTACCCTGAATTACTGCAAGACTTATATTTGATTAAAAAAGTAAAAGGGAAAGTTTAACACTGGTGCAAAAATCAGGTTAAAACAATGTCTGAAGGTCCTCTTCCATATTTTTTGACATCTCAACACTCAAACCTATTTTACTCAGTGACAGACCAGAGATGTGGATGTGAGAAATGATTTTCATCCCCACTGGGGATAAAGATAATTTAGCAGACGCAGGGACATGTCGACCAGACGGGGGAAACCCACGCCCTGTTCACTGGCCGCATTTTGAAGCCTCAATAGTGTTTTGGCTGTTGCCATGTTGATTTTTTTTTTTTTTTTTTTTTGAGCAGGAAAAGAACCATCTTTGGAAGTGTTAAATTATTAACTAAGGCTAGAGAGCTTAGTTAACAAGTCTGGGAGCATAACACAGACACAGATATCTGCTAATTAATGCTAAATCACCAAAACTGAAGCAAAAACTTCTTGGATGGATTGTACCGCACAGCAAACCATATTATTTATCAGCTCATTTAATTGAAAATTCTTCTTTTTTTGTGTGAAAATTCTTCAAAAAACCACCAACAGCATAAAGACACTGGAGAGGTCCAGACCACTGATTTGGATTAGTGGAGGTGAAGCTGAGCAGACAGCAGTCTGCTTCCCTTGATGGCACACCTGACTCTCAAATGAGCCTTTTTAAGCCTTACCAGTATCCACATGGATGACTTATAAAACATCCATCCTTCAGCTGCTATGTGGGGGAACCAAATCAATAAAGCCACAAATCATTTTTGTACCATGCTCTAAATGTGTTTTTAATGTTTTAAATAACATTCGATTCTAAGGGGATTGACTCACTTTTGGAGGCTCAAATGGCCATTAGAGGAACTGCAGTTTTAGACTGATCTGTCAGATCAGATTGGACAACTTGGATCTGCCCTGCTTTCCTTCTAGGTTTCAGTTTGGCATCAAAACATACTTTTATCCATTTCTCCTATCCCTCCTGCAGTACAGTTATCAACCCCCTGCCCACTACTTGCTGTTCAAGTGCCGTCTCTTACATTTTGCTGTACGTCTCTGTTCTGGATCTTCTCTTGCATTCCATATGCATACATGGGAGGCTGAAAGCAGCCCTAACCCAGCAAGGTGAACACAGAAAAAAGCAGGCATCAATAACAATTGATATGACCTTGACTGAGTCACAAACAGCAGAAAAGGACGACCAGGAGGAACACTATATTTCCTACCTGTAGCCACATGTGCAGTCATTGCTGAGAAACTGCTCACTCGTATGGTTTCTCTAGTGTACACACATGTTCTGTACACTAATGTTCAAAATAAATATACAAAATAGTATAAATATAAATGAATATACTGTCAGAAGATCACCAAAGCTTAAAAAAAAAGAAAAAAAAGAAAAAAAGAACCCAACAACTTTTAAACCAGGATGTTAAAAATGCTCTGAATCCTTCACACTAAGAGCTTCAGTCCATACAAAATGCCTTCAAATGATCAAGACCTTATTTATGATTTAGTGCAAAAACACCCCGGTACTACTTACAGCCACAATAGATACATTTTAGTTCTACGTATGAGAGACAGCTGAGAAATGGTTTTGCTTCCGCTTAATTAAAACTGTAAAGCACAAAGCTTCTAAAAATGGTAGAAAATTACAGCTCAGTGGCCTCTGTGTTAACAGTTCACAGCCATGCAGAGGATGAATTATAGGGATTAACACCAAAAGCACAAGGTCAGCGTCACCCAGAACAGGGCCATTATTTCAGGGGAAAGAGATTGTGTTGTCCTGTGAAGCTGTGAAATATAGGGTGATAAGCATTACATAAGGAAAACATAAAAATTATGAACAGAATTGGTGACAAAGGGCAGTCCTGGCAGAGTCCAACACCCACAGGAAATGAGTCTGACTTATTGCCGGCTATACGGACCATGGTTTCGCTGCGGTTGTACAGGGACTTAATGGCTCGCAACAACGGTCCAGACAACCCATACTCTTGCAGGACCTCCCACAGGATGCCCAGAGGGACATGGTCAAATGCCCTCTCCAAGTCCACATAGCACATGTAGACCGGTTGGGCAAACTCCCACGCACACTCGAACACCCTTGAGAGGATAAAGAGCTGGTCCAGCGTTCTACGACCAGGACGAAAACCGCATTGTTCCTCTTGAATCTGGGGTTTGACCAACGGACGGACCCTCCTTTCCAGCACCCTGGCATAGATCTTACCGGGGAGGCTGAGGAGTGTGATCCCCCGAAAGTTGGAGCACACCCTCCAGTCTCCCTTTTTGAAGATCGGGACCACCACCCCGGTCTGACAATCCAGTGGCACCACCCCAGATCTCCACGCGATGTTGCAGAGGCGTGTCAACCAAGATAGCCCTACAGCATCCAGAGCCTTCAGGAACTCAAGGCGAATCTCATCCACCCCAGGGGCCCTGTCACCAAGGAGATGTTTAACCACCTCAGTGACCTCACTCCCAGTGATTAGCGAGTCATCCCCCTCATCCCCAGACTCTGCTTCCACTACAAAAGGCGTGTCAGTGGGATTAGGGAGGTCCTCGAAGTATTCCTTCCACCGCCTGACGATACCCTCAGTTGAAGTCAGCAGCACTCCACTCGCACTATAGATGGTATGAGTAGAGCACCGCTTTCCCCTCCTGAGCTGCCTGATGCCAGAATCACTTCGATGCTATCCGAAAGTCTTTTTCCATGGCCTCACCGAACTCCTCCCACACCCAAGATTTTGCTTTGGCCACCACCCGAGCTGCGTTCCGCTTTGCCTGTCGGTATGTCCCACAGGCTAACCAAGCCCAATAAGACTCCTTCTTCAGCTTGAGGGCTCCCTTCACCTCTGGTGACCACCATCTGGTTCGGAGATTACCATCACTACAGGCACCAATCACCTTGCAGACACAGCTCTGAGCAGCAGCCTCAAAAATGGAGGTGCAGAACATGGTCCATTTGGACTCAATGTCCTCAGCCTCCCTCGGAATGCTGTTGAAGTTCTGCTGGAGGTGGAAGTTGAAGATCTTGCAGACTGGGGCTTCTGCCAGGCATTCCCAGCGCACCCTCACGACACGTTTAGGTGCGCCGGGTCTGACCAGCTTCCTCCCCCACCTGATCCAACTCACCACCAGGTAATGATCAGTTGACAGCTCAGCTCCTCTCTACACCCGAGTGTCCAGAACATACGGCCGCAGATCTGGTGATACTATTACAGAATCAATCATCAACCTGCAACCTAGGGTGTCCTAGTGCCTCGTGCACTTATGGACATCCTTATGTTCAAACATGGTGTTCATTATGGACAAATTGTGGTTTGCACAGAAATCCAATAACAAGACACCATTCAGGTTCAGATCAGGCAGGTCATTCCTCCCAATCACAACCCTCCAGGTCTCACTGTCATTGCAACACGTGAGCGGTGAAGTCTCCCAGCAGGACAATGGAGTCACCGGATGGAGCACCCTCGAGCACCCCGCCCAGCGACTCCAAAAAGGGTGGGTACTTGGAACTGTCATTCGGTGCATACGCACAAACAACAGTCAGGTCCTGTTCCCCGGTCCGAAGGCGCAGGGAAGCAACCCTCTCATCTACTGCGAAAACTCCAACGTACAGGCAGCAAGCTGGGGGGGATACAACAATACCCACCACAGCTCGCCGTCTCTCACTGGGGCCAACTCCAGACTGGAACAGAGTCCAGCCCCTCTCCAGGAGACTGGTTCCAGAGCCCAGGCCATGTGTTGAGGTGAGCCCGACTATATCTAGCCGGTATCTCTCAACCTCACGCGCTAGATCAGGCTCCTTCCCCACCAGAGAGGTGACATTCCATGTCCCAATAGCCAGTCTCGATAGCCAGGGATCGGTCTGCCAGGGCCTCCGCCCTTGGCCACCGCCCAACACACACTGCACCCGACCCCTACGATTCCTCCTGCGGGCGTGGGTCTACAGGAGGGCAGCCAAGTGTGAAGCGACTGGTATGAGAATCAGCACCTCTAAGTCTGAGGCCATGGTCCTCAACCGGAAAAGGGTGGAGTGCCCTCTCCAGCTCAGGGATGAGTTCCTGCCCCAGGTGAAGGAGTTTAAGTATCTTGGGGAGAGGAACAGGAGATTGACAGACGGATTGGGGCCGCGTCTGCAGTGTTGCGGACACTGCACCGGTCTGTTGTGGCGAAAAGGGAGTTGAGCATAAAAGCGAAGCTGTCGATTCACCGGTCAATCAACGTTCCTACCCTCACCTATGGTCACGAGCTTTGGGTAGTGACCGAAAGAATAAGATCACGAATACAAGCGGCAGAAATGAGCTTCCTCCGAAGGGTGGCTGGCCTCTCCCTTAGAGATAAGGTGAGGAGTGCGGCCATTCGGGAGCCCCTCCCCGCTCAGAGTAGAGCCGCTGCTCCTCCACATCAAGAGGAGCCAGTTGAGGTGACTCGGGCATCTGATTATGATGCCTTCTTGGGTGTGCCTCTTGGGTGAGGTGTTCCAGGCATGTCCTACCAGGAGGAGGCTCCGGGGTAGACCCAGGACACGCTGGAGAGATTATATCTCTTGGCTGGCCTGGGAATGCCTTGGGATCCCTCCGGATGAGCTGGTGGATGTGGCTGGGTAGAGGGAAGTCTGGGCTTCTCTGCTTGGGATGCTGCCCCCGCGACCCGGCCCTGGATAAGCGGAATGGCATAGTAGACTGAATGACGAATATTTTAATCCTCTGGGGACCAGGAATGTCTCAGTCCTTATCAGAGACATTGTTATATGAAACTCAAAGAATCCTAAAAAGAAATCTGTCCCACAAGTCCTGTTAAAAACTAATCTATCAACAGCTGAACAGAGAAAGTTGACAGGTACTTATACAGTGCTTTTCTATTCTATTCTAAGTACTCCCTTACTACACGCCTCATTCACACAAGTGCTTTTTTTTAAAATGCTAAACACTTTTAACCTAACATTCACACAGCCACTCTCCAATGGATGCATCGGAGGCAACTCAGGGTTTCGTATCTTGCCCAAAGATACGTCGACATACAGACTGGAGGAGCCAGAAATCAAACCACTGACCTTCTGATTAGTAAACGACCCACTCTACCTTCTGAACCAAGCTGGCCAGAAAAACATTAGCCAATCACAGTGCTCACTGACCCAATACATTCTCATCCCACACTGAATGATGTTGCTTTGTCAGATGTCTCCTATGTCTTTCCATTACATGCAACATGTCCTTTAGCATTTGTGATCAGATGTTCTGGATGCGACTATATTGGCCTGACAGAAAACAGCCACGTTAACAAATGTGCAAAGTTATCATAATAAAGATGGAAGAGTGATAGTAACAAACCTTTTAGACTTAGGAACTAAAATCAACTTGGCTAATTTTAGGGAAAGAGCATGATTAGGGCTAAAGCGCACTCCTTCAACCTTTCCCAGCTGTCATAGGGTGAGAGGCAGGGTAAACCCTGGAAAGGTCACCAATCTGTCGCAGAGAGACAGACAACCATTTACAAACACATTCACAATTTAGAATCACCAATTAACCTAACCCCACTAACTGCATGCTTTTGGACTGTGGGAGGAAACCAATGCAAACACAGGGAGAACATGCAAACTCCTCACAGAAAGGTCTCAGCCAGGTAGTGGATTCAAACCCAGGGACCTTTTTGCTGTGAGGCAGCAGTGCTAATCACTGCTCCACCATGCTGCTAAGCCTGATGTCATTCCATTCAAAGTGAATGCGAAGTGAGAGTGTTGAAGTCTGTAATGCATCAGTGTGAATCGTAATGCTGCTCGTTTACAACTTTCGCTTTCACTTATGTTATATCCTAGTGTGTCACAGCACACATGCTAAAGCACACATCTTATACATAAATTACCAGCAGCTGTGACAAAGAGGCTTTTTTTCCCCTTTGGCTAACTGTATTCACAGTGTGAATTAGCATAGCATTTGTGCTCTACTGGGAGGAGCGAGAGATGTTGACTGTGGTGCCGTTTACACGAGTCCGTTTTCATTTTTGATGCGTTTCGTCCTTGCGTTTACACGAAAACGGCGTCGTTTTGATGCGTTTCGTCCTTGCGTTTACACGAAAACGGTGTCGTTTTGATGCGTTTCGCCCTTGCGTTTACACGACAACAGAGTGAAAACGATGTG